>QEPC01009978.1:1103181-1119891 GCA_003113815.1 Sphenodon punctatus | reverse complement strand
CCTAATGGCTGTGTCTCAATTAAAAGGGCCTTGACCTTCACGGGATTTTCTCCACAGGTACTGAGCAGTACAAAAGCAAATGCAGAGGACTCAAATGTTGGAGTTCAACATGAATTGGGGTTTTTTTGGTGTAAACTTTCTTGTAAAAGTATGTTGTGGGAAAGGGAATCCAGTAAGATGGAAGGCCTCTGACAACTGACAGCACAGACATCACGTGCTGTGCTAGACCCATTCACTTTAATAGGGCCTGTGTCTACATGAAATGCTGATGCTAAAAAGTATGGATGAAGTTCTGAGAGTAAAAAAAATGTATGACTTTTTATTTCAGTTATACATGTGATCCTTGATATTAATTCATGAAGTCAACAAAGCAACCTGCATATACATGGGGACCTGCTAATTAAGAAAATATTACCCAAACCCAGCAGATCTCAGTGTAATCCTCACAATGTAAACAGTCTTTTGGTTAAGGTTTATCATTGCAGAGATAGTAAGTAACCTGATTGTAGCTCTTTATTTCAAGGCATACAAGATGCCAAAGTAACACAAGAATAATTTATTACTCTCATGTCAATGAACATTATTTTCATAGACAGCATATATCAGAACAATGATGACATGATAATAATACTAAAACTCTTAATATTGTCATGCAGCTTTAAAATAATAGGAATCTGCACTTGTAATTTGTACGAGTATATTTAACAGTTTATTTCCTTTACTATCAAACACTCATACCTTTTCACTGCATCTTTCTTGCCAACAATGTATTCAATGTATAATTCCACTGTGTTTGCTTTAGGTTTAGGTACTTTAAAATAGTGATTCTCAAACTCAGAGGGTGAGCACTTGGGTGGGGGGAGGAGCGAGAAGGACTCCATCTGGCAAACACTTAGTTCACACTCATTGAGTAGCAGGAAGCCCCAAAATAAGAGAGAGTTAGATAAGAAGGATAAGAATAGAAAGAGATCAAGCTATAGGAGAATGGGAAGGGAGAGAGGAAGAGTGGAAGCAAACGAAGTGCGTGTGTGTGTAGAGGCAGAATGGACCTAAACTACCACAGACAAGCAGAAGAGTTAAAAGTTTTAAAAAGTTTGAGAACCACTGCTTTAGGAGTTTAATATGCTTCTGTGATTGTCCTGTGAAAAATATCTGTGTGTGTGTATGTGTATATGTGTGTGTGAAAGACAGAAATATATAATTGGTGTTTTCACAAGGACACCTCCCTCACCTCTACCCTCATCCCTGGTTAGGCTGTCCATTTAAATGCATCTCACCAGATGTGGAGGTGGAGCAGAGGTGGAGCAGGCTGCCACTACTCTGGAGCTCCCCTGCCAGCAGTGCTCCGGAACATCTCGGAGCATCTCAGAGCACCACGAGCAGAGCGGGCAGCCCAATCCCACAGCAGCTTCTGGAGGCACGCCTGCTGTCTGTCTGCTCAGCAAATGACCGCTGCAGCCTCGGCCAGATGTTGCTCTGGCAACACCATGGCATTGTGGGTGATCCGCACGCAACACTATGGTGTGGGGGAGGGGAGACACACGGGTGGACCGTGGGCCCTGACAGCCCACGGGGCCATTTAAAATGAAAACGGGGAGATACTGGGGTGCACCCCTGCACTTGCTCCAAGTTTGTGCATCCCTACATCCATGTGAAAGTACGCAATGTATGTTTTACATATACCACACTCTACCACCTGAGCCATGGCCCATCCACTTCCAATGCCCATTGGAATGAATAGGTTTGGTTTTCCTTTAATTTCAATGGGGAAAAAAAATATGAACTGATTCTGATTCAAATCCGAAGCAATTGAATCTAGTTCTGATTTTTATCTGATTCTGATTTTTCATCCGATTTCCCATCGTAGTTTCAATACATGTGGCTTAAAAAAATCCACTCAATAGCCAGGCAACATTCACAGTCAATAAAAAGATCATTTAGAGGCCATCTGTTTACATTTTAATTATCAAATAAATAGATCCAATAAAAATGTGCATTTTATAACTAGTAGTTTAATACTTTCAAATATTAAGAGGAGCCATGACCGATCCATTGATGACATCTTGAGGAGTCTGGCAAAGATGCCTGCTAGCCCCAATCTTATTTAATATATATGTGAACCATCTGATTACAAATCACCAGGAGAAGGGAAATTATATGGCCCCCAAAGTAGAAGATCACAGAATATCTGTTTTAATATGGGCAGATGATACCATCCTGCTCTCCATGGCCAGATTGGGTCTACTGCGGCTCTTAGAGGACTTCAGTGTAGCATGTGCTGAAGAAGACCTAATAATAAATTACACCAAAACAAAAGTAATGGTTTTATCCTCAAGTTATAAGCCAGAAAAATGATATATGGCAGGTCATAAATTGGAACCAGGTCCGACTGTTTAAATATCTTGGGGTGATCTTTATATTTAATGGTTCATGGGCACCTCATTGTCACTCAGTAAAGCAAGCAACAACCCCCACTGTCTTGGCATTACTAAAATTCTACAAATCCAAGGAGGGTCTTCAGATAAGGCTGAATCTAAAAGTTTGAGGCAAAAATAGTTACTAAAATGTGTTTTGGAGCCCAGGTTTGGGGTTATGACCCCACTGCTACTGAATGCTGTGTGCCAATTCAAAATAAGTTCATGAATGGTCTTTTGGGGGCACCACTGGCAACTGATCCAGCAATTCTTAGAATGGAAGCAGGGGTAAAATCCATGGCAGCCAAATTTGTGAAATTACTGTTGATGTTTATGTTGAAAACCCTTCATTCTCCTCCCGATTCTCTGTTAAAACTTTGCATAGAGGAAAAAAGGAGTCTCTATTGGTGATAAAGATCCCCAGTGGAAGGGAACAGATAGGCAATTATTTTATTGATTTTCAGTATATTTTGTGATGGCCTTTCCATTAAAAGACATGCTAAATATAGGGAAAAGGAGAATTAATGACTAGGGACGTGCGAACACCCAGGGGTTCGGGGTTCGGCCTGCTCGGGGTTTGGCCCCGGAAACCATTCAGGGTTCGGCTGTTTGGCCTGAACCTGTTTGTGCGGGCTGAACCCCTTTGGGCAGGGAATGGGGGGAACCAGGTTTCTCCTTTCTCCAGGCTGCGCAGGTGGAAGGGGCGCCAGAGCTCACCTCCCCCCCCCCCGTGCAGCCTACTAATTATTTTTTTAAAAAACCCCACTCCAGGGATTGCCCTATCTGGTGGTGCCAGGGCTCTGGCCCTGGATCCCACAGTGGCAGCGGTGGTGGGGCCAGCTTCGGCAGCACTGTGGAGCACTTCAGGCCTCTAATTCTGGGTCAGGTGACCGGGTCAGGTGACCCAGAAGGCCTAGTAGAGGCCTGAAGCAGTTCACCGCACCACCGGAGCCAACCCCGCTGCCGTTGCCGGCCCCAGGGCCAGAGCCTCAACACCACCAGGTAGGTCAGGCTCCGGCCCTGGGGCCGGTGGCAGCAGTGGGTCCGGCTCTGAGTTCGTGCCAAGTTCGGGCTGAACCCCTAACCCCCAAACCGCGTTCGGCACATCTCTATTAATGACATTGAATGTCAGCAACAGAGACATTCCTTCCTTCTGCGTGTGCACACTCTAAAAGGGGACCCAGAAGTGCGGCTTAAAGCCGGCACATCGGGAATTCACGTCATAGGGGGCAGGATCGCCAGGCCGCTCTAACGCGAGGAAGATCTGCCTTCAAAGTAGGTTTGCCTTTTAAACGAGCACAAAGGAAGGCAGCTGATCAAAGGATCAGCTGCGTTTCTTGTCTCATTTAAAAATGCCCTTTGACTTGAGATGGCAAACCATGAGATTTGCAGTCACACTGGGACGATACATACGAAGTCCATATTGTGAGTTATTGTGAATTTGTGAAATGGGAGTAATTGAAGATCTTCCCCACTATGTTTTTTTTTTGCTCTTTGTATTCACACCCACAGGAAAGACTATTAGAAGCCAGGGCCATCCCTGCCACTAGGCAGACCTAGGCAACCGCCTAGAGTGGCAGATTGGGGGGGAGCGGCAAGCTGCAGGGAACAGAAGGTTGCTACCTTGTAAACAAGGTTCTTCGAGATGGCTCCGAAGATTCTCACAAATGGGTTTGCGCTTCCCTTACCGACACATACCAAGCTCACTAATTTAAAAACCACGTGACATTCATGCGCCCCCACACTATATAAGGAACCTTCCTGCCTAAACCCAACAGTTTCTTCCAACGCTAAGCGATTAGGAAGAAAATTCCATGCGGGACTGGAAGGGTGGGCATTTGTGAGAATGTTCGGAGCCATCTCGAAGAACCTTGTTTACAAGATAGCAACCTTCTGTTCGCCTTCGAGTGGCTCCTCCCATTCTCACAAATGAGAGAGTACCAAGCCTAGAAATAGGCAGTGGGGGATTTCTATCAANAATCCAGGAGGGACATTGCACCAGAAATGGCTTAAACCCCACCGCACATGACCTTCCCATTCACACCAGTCTCTCCCCCTTCCCATCTCATGTGCAAATGGCCTTGTTAGCATGGGTTCAGATAGAACACAGAAACAACTAAACAGTCACATTTTTAGTTACTACTTCTGTTTTTATTTATTTATTTTTGCTAAAGCACAAAATAAATAATATTGTGTGGGAGAGTGGAATAACTGGAGTAAGATGTTGTAAGTATCAAATTGATTTTTGGAGTACTCACTCTCCCCTCCCCCCCCTAAAATGCTGTTCGTTTTACAGTATTATTATTTATTTTTAATGCTCAACGTGACGCTACCCTATCCGTGTTGTCATTAGGGTCATGTCTAGGGATAAAAAAGCTTGTTTAGTCCCCCAACTCAGAGTTTTCATGTGCTTTCTTTCAGAATTTGAGGGCCCTGTGAAGCACATAGTGACTGGGGCACTGCTCCTAGCTACAAATTGCTGCTCCCCTTCTGTGGGGCCCCTTTAAGACAACACTGCCTAATTTCCTGTTCATGTGATTATGACAATTAGGATGTTGGACCTTTGGATCTAGGGATTGTACAAAGGATATGAAAGGTTGTGAAGATTTTTTAGCAACTATTTGTTGCTCGTACTCCTTACCTATTATCAAGTTTCCCTGGCAGGAATAGGTATGAATTGATTCAATTAAGCCCACTTTCACTGCTGAAGACAAAGAAAAGGAAGATGGCATTATGAAAGAGAATAAATCTGTTGTAGATACAGCAGAATATTTTTGATGTGGTCAGATAGGCCAGAATTGAACTAATGTAAACTATTTGAGCAAATGTAAATCTTTCTCCATGCCACAGAAGTTATTACATCTCTGGCTGTGATCCTAAAATCATTTGGACTGGTAAAGTTCCCATGACTCCAGTGGGATTCTCCCAGTGCAAATATGTTTAGGATTGCAGCCACTGTGTAAGAAAATGAATCTGAACAGAGTACACCAGTTTTTCCCAAACTTTTTCCTTGGGTTACCCCATTTTGAGACAGAAATATAATCTTGTGACCTCCAATAGCAACAAAGATAATGCAAACTACAGCAAATATAAATCAGGTTCTGACACACAATTTGGGAAACTCTGCACTAAGTATATTTACTTAATTTCTCTGGAAATATGCAAATAAGATTAGTGAAAAAGTTAGACACTGGCAGCAATTTCAGACTTCAGGACAAGTGTGGTCTATTTAATGGTGAAGGTGACAAATCCATGTGTCCATCCAAAGAAAACCACAGTAGTCAGAAGGAAGGCCCATGTTTCATTGTTGTTGTTGTTGTTGTTGTTAATGAAGCCAGCCTTCCCATCACTGATATCTGACCTTTAGTTTGATTGTCCCTGCATCACCGGAAGGAGGCATAAGACACAAGTTTGGATAGCATGAGTCATAATTTTTATTCTAAATACAGTAACACCAGTCTGTGGGGAAAACCCCCTTATAATAACCTAGGTCCAGTGCTGTCCTCTGAGCCCCAGCCTGGAACAATGGGAGGGGAGAAGAGGCGGGCTCAGCACAGCTTTTCAGCACAGCTTTTAGTGGGTGCTGATTTCTGCTAGCCAATAGAATGCTAAAGATCTGCCCCCTCCATCCTGTTCTCCCCCCACCCATCTGGAAAGGACTTCCAGATGGAAGGGGAGAGAGCTGGTGGAAAGAGGCGGCTAAGCACAGCTTCGGACTCCGCATTCTGTTGGCTGCTGACTTCTGCTAGCCAATAGAATGCTAAGGTAGTAGCTGAGTCTGCCCCCTCTCTTCTGCTCTTCCCTATTCTATTCCTAAAAATGTGTGATCAGGAAGTTTTCCCAAACAAGGTAAGAAAGCTGGGCATGGGACAGCATGGCTTCCTCCTCCCTCCCCTCGCCCCCCCCCCATCAGTACCGGGTAGTTTGTTTCTCGAATTTTCTTATGTTTCTCAGTGAGAATCCAGCAGATTCTAGTCTCTTTCTTATTTGCAAGAATGAGACGAAAATTGTGATTCTCATCGAGAAACCAAGAATCGAGATTCAGCCATAGTCACAAGACAGATAAGTGTTTTTGTTTCTTAAATAATAATAATTTGATAATTTCCTCTCTGTGTGTATGCATTCAAATCTGTCTGTCTATCTAAATTTAAATACACACACACACAGACACACACAAAAAATAATTTAATTGAATCCTGATGGAAAGAGCTGTTGAGGAGGAATGGTTCAATATGACATTGCTATCTTAGCTCATGATGGTATATGTAATGCATATCTGTCACTGACCGCTCACTAGGTTACACACAGTTCTAAATCATCAATCATGTCTTCTCCTCCTGAAAGTAAAACACCTTCTACATTAGTGCCAGAACTACTAAACACACCAATAGAGGACAAAAATTGTATATATTGTGATTCTAGAACTTGTACAGCAGCATGTTTTCCCCTTCTTTCTATACAAAAGGCAACATCTAATTTCATTCAAAGTGAAATGGCATAACATGGCATCATAGCATAGCTAACGAAGAATTCCAAAGATCTTTGGTCCATTTTATTCACAAAAGTACAAGACCGGGCGGCCATGCACTGGGTAGTGTCAGGTTTCAGGAGCAGCTTTAGGAGTGAAGGTGCAACCGTGAGTAGCAAATTTAAAATAGGCGACCGGCCAGGAGCACTTGGTACAAGCTCAGCTTAAAAAAGAAATTGCCGAAGGAAGGATTGAAGGCCCGTTCGCCTCCCTGCCTCTAGTCAACCTCCACGTATCTCCCTTCAGGATCATGCCCCAAAAAGCCCCAGGTGAATTCCACCTGATACATTATCTCTCATACCTTAGGGGGGAATCTGTCAACTACGCTATACCAGAGGAACTCTGTTCCTTTCGGTATGCATCATTCTACACAGCAGTGGAACTAGCTAAGGACTGTGGTCAAGGTGTGCTGCTGGCAAAATACGACATAAAGTCAGCATTTTGCCTGCTGCCAGATGACTTTGAGCTATTTGGTTTCCAGTTTCAAGGAAATTTCTATTATGACAAGGCAATGCTCATGAGTTGCTCAGTTTTGTGAGTTGCCTTCGAGAAATTCAGCTGACTGCTCGACTGGGTGGTCCAGCACAGAACACAATCACGACATGCCATCCATTATATCGATGATTTTTTGTTCTTGGGCAGAGCAGGGACCAATGAGTGTGAGCACCTCCTCCACACATTCCAGGCTGTAGCAGGTGAACTGTGTGTTCACTGGCCCCTGAGAAAACTGTAGGCCCTGTCACCACACTAACCTTCCTCAGGATCAAAATAGACATTGTCCAAGGGAAGACAAACTACTTGCCTTGAGATTGTTGCTAGGGACATGTATAGCTGCAAAAAAAACCACAGTACAACAAGTGCAGTTGTTATTGGGGTCCCTGAATTTTGTCTGTAGGGTGATTGTGTCCAGGCGAACCTTTTTATCCCGGCTCTGTGCCAAGGCCTCTGGTAACCTACCACATCATTACCACATTAGGGTCACGAAGGACTTGAAGGAAAACCTAGAGACATGGCACCATTTCCTAGACAGCTACAATGAGGACGTTTCTGGAGGAAGAAGCTTCTGCTTGAAGAAGAGCTCCAAGTGCAGTCTGATGCTGCTGCTGGCCTTGACTTCAGTGTTTATTTTCAGAGAAAATGGTGCATGGCACCTTGGCTGCCCAAATGGGCAGAGGACGGAGTTACCAGAGGCTTGATGTTTGTTGAGTTTTCCCCCATAGTCCTTGCAGTGCACCTATGGGTGTAGGCCTTTGCCAACCAGGTGGAGGTTTTCTGGATCAACAATCTAGCGGTAGTTCATGTTATAAACACAATGACATCCAAATCCACTAAGGTAATGAGGCTGATCAGAAAGTTTGTCCTGCAGTGTCTAAACTTTATTATCCTGTTTACATCCAAGCACATACCCGGAGTTAACAACNCCGTGGAATGAGAGGAATGGTGGGCTGCCTTGGTGCAAAAAATGCTGCACTTTGTGTTCAGGGCAGTGGAGAATAGGTCTACATACCCTATACCACCACTTGGGGGGGGGGGGCGCCAAATTTTGTCATCGCCTAAGGCAGCAAAATGCCTTGGGATGGCCCTGTTAGAAGCTGTTAAATTATATTAGAGTTGGTCAATTTTACAGAAGCTGATATTCCTATTAATGGAGAGAAATGAAGAGGTGACAAAAAACATGGCAGTATTTGCTCTGGCAGCAAGTAAGATTAGGGCCCAGTTAGCCAAGTGCTGAGAATAGGATCTTATGTTGTTTTTAATTTTTGATATGATCCTGTGATTATTTGTGATTAGTACACTATGTTGCTGCTGATTTGTTAATTATACCCCCAATTCCTATTGGATATTCTGTATATGTGATGTATGATTGTGAGTCAATGGGTTGCCAAGGCTCTGGCTAGTATTTTTTTATGTATGCTCATTTGTATGTGTTTGAATTATTGTGTATAGATCATGATGGAAGCCAGTATCTTAATAAATTAATATTATACTTTCAAATATTTGAAGGATTGTCATCTAGTTTCTTTGGTATAGGTATAAATTGATAATTCAATAAACAGGTATAAGTTGATGATTCAGATAACCTCTCCCTTACTGTTTATAGAAGGTAAAAAGAGATGACTTTATGAAATGGGGTGTGTGGGGAAACCTGTAGGCAAAACTGTAGCAAACATATCTGATAATGAATATTTTATGATATGGGGTATTTTCAGATGTTACGAGATCACGCTCAACCACAGTGAACCATGCTCAATCCCGCGGCAGGGCCAAAGAGCCCTGAATGTCTGTTCGGCAGCCGCCAGATGTTCACCACAGTTAATACCCACATGGGGTCAAAATCAACCATGCTTCCGGACCTCTGGCCCGGACCATCTCCGAAAGCTTGGTCGAAGAGATTCCCAATGGGAAACAAAAAAAAGTAACGTCTGGATGGCAATCACCGGCCGGAATCAATCAAAATGATTCCCAGCCAGGGACAAAGCACGCAGCATCACTGCCAGGCAACCAGCAACAACACAGGCCACCGAGGGAGATTTAAAGGGCACACAGCAGCAGGGAAACGTGGCGGGATGGAGCGAGGTGGAAGACAGAGGAGGGCGAGAGAGTGAGGGAGGAGGAGGAGGTGGTGGAGGTGCAGGCGGGGGAGGAGGTGGTTGTGCTTCACATGCAGGAGGTGGAGGGAGAGCAGCAACAGCAGCAAGAGCTGGGACAGGCCGCCCCGGGGACATCGACCAGACCGGAGGAGGAGGCACCCCGGAAACGGGTAAGGGGAACGAAGGGGAGCGAACCTGGCAGCACANTGCCATAAAGGAGATATGCATGGGATATGTGTAGGATGCATGTGTGCATGTTGTGTGCACCACACAGGATTTAGGATCTTCAATATCTGAATTACTTTTATCTTCAACTCTTACTTTTTGGATAAGGCAACTGGGCCATAAGTCTCCTTAACAGGGAGGAATTCTCCCTTATCCAACCCCAAGATAACTGGTAAGTGGTCACTGCCATCAGAAAAAAATACCTCAATCCCAATCACCTTAGGGCAGAGATTTCATGAGACTACCGTAAGATCTATCGTGCTACATCCTAAAGGGGACAAAAAGGTAAATTCCGCCGGATAATCCTGCGGAAACCTCCCATTTAAAATAACCATTCCAGCTTTGGCAAGAACCTCGGCCAATGCAAGGCCACTTATGTTGGTACCTACATCTTTCAACCTCCTTTCCCCCAGAAAGGGGGTCTCACTTTCACATGGCCCCCCTGCCTTGGCCAAGGCAAAATCCGATTCTCCAAGTCTGGCGTTGAAATCCCCAACAAGTAATATCCCAGCATCCGGGAAGGCCTCTTCGACTGCCTCTATCAACCCAACTAACACTTCCCAACATGTCTCATCAAAATACCAAGATGTCCGGGAGGGGAATATAAACATTAATCAACACCAGTTTCCCCAAGGGGAATTCCATCACCACTCCACAGTAGAAAGCTACCTTCCCTGGTAACGGATAGTAGGTAGCCGATAAAGTGGCAGAGACAAAACAGACAGACCCCCCCACTAGGATGACCCCTCCCCCCGCGTGATAATGGCTCCACATGGAAAACATCATAACCTTCCATGGCAACTAGGCCCTGATGCCAAGTTTCCTGGAGGCAAATTATATCGTACTGGCCTAACATGGACATAGTTTCCTTGTTAGCCATCTTAGCTCTCCAGCCGGCCACATTCCATGAAATTACCCTAATGGCATTAGAGAGTCATTTAATATTTTCCCCACCCATAGGGATAACTCCACCCTCTGGTATAGACTGAACGCTAGGGGGCACTGCCTCTTCAGTTATAACCTCAGATAGAGAGCGGCTATCGACAGCACCACACACCACCGGGGCACTGTCTCCCTCTCTCAACTTACCGCCCTGAAAGGAGAAAACCTCCCCAGTTGTTGCTATGGCAGAAGTACCAAATACAAACAAGGGGGAAATGCCCAAATCGGAAGACCCCCTATTTTGGGGGGCAGCTACTCTAAACAAATCTAAATTTGGAGCCCCAGTCAGAGTAGGGGTCAAACCCCCCACCTCTAGGGTGTCCAAATATCTAGCAGCTTCCCATTGGGTAAGGACCTCACAACTAACCCCCGGGTTCCCTATATATTCCTTTCCAAGAGGCACTCCCCCATCTACCAAAACAAAACTACCCTGTTTCTCCCCTACAATAACCTCAATCTCGAGTGATTGATGTCTAACCAGATGATTTGTTCTCCGTTTTCCTACATCAAGGACCCCCTGCACAGGGACCTCTTGTACTCCCCCCTGTCCCCCTTGGTCTAATACTACATTCTCTGATAATAAAATATCCTGAGGGTACCCACTAGGAGACTCATGACCACCCTCCTGACAAATCCTCTGACCCAGCTCTTTCAAAGAGCCCCAAGGAGGCTCGTGGGAGATTTCCATACTGTCTTCCCTATCCACCTGCTGAGACTGGATCTCCTCTTCTTGCGAGGGAGGAAGCATCTCCCCACAAGGAGTCCTGGGGAGGGGCCTTGCCCCCCCCACCTGACTTCCCAGGGCCAGTCTCAAAGATAAGACCTTAAAGATAAGGCCGGCCTTATCAATTCAGGGTCAGTTTAGGGTTAGATGGGAGCATACACTGGAACTTAAGATTGGGCGTTTTCTGGCTTCTCTGGAAGGGATATCATGGCAACAGGGGATTGAAGAGGCACAGGATACCAAGGAGCTTCTTTATGGATATAAGCTAATTGTGGAGGGGTTGGAACCCCTTCTGAGGGGCAAGCCATTAAGCAGGACAGCAGGCTTCCGTCCCTGGAAAGGAAAAAAATGCCTGGTATGATAAAGATGCTTCCTGGAAAGAAAGTTGTTACGGTCATGGTATTGCAAATTTAGGAAGGAAGCTATATATCTGAATTTGCAGCTGTTGTTACAGGCTAGGCGTAAATATAAGGCTTTGCTACTGGAGAAGAAGAAAAATTATTTCAAACAGTGGGGAGAAATTGAACGGNGCCCCTTGTCCCCCATGGTTTACACAGTTGTGCAGGGTTAGACACACATTATATTTGCCATAAAGGAGATATGCATGGGATATGTGTAGGATGCATGTGTGCATGTTGTGTGCACCACACAGGATTTAGGATCTTCAATATCTGAATTACTTTTATCTTCAACTCTTACTTTTTGGATAAGGCAACTGGGCCATAAGTCTCCTTAACAGGGAGGAATTCTCCCTTATCCAACCCCAAGATAACTGGTAAGTGGTCACTGCCATCAGAAAAAAATACCTCAATCCCAATCACCTTAGGGCAGAGATTTCATGAGACTACCGTAAGATCTATCGTGCTACATCCTAAAGGGGACAAAAAGGTAAATTCCGCCGGATAATCCTGCGGAAACCTCCCATTTAAAATAACCATTCCAGCTTTGGCAAGAACCTCGGCCAATGCAAGGCCACTTATGTTGGTACCTACATCTTTCAACCTCCTTTCCCCCAGAAAGGGGGTCTCACTTTCACATGGCCCCCCTGCCTTGGCCAAGGCAAAATCCGATTCTCCAAGTCTGGCGTTGAAATCCCCAACAAGTAATATCCCAGCATCCGGGAAGGCCTCTTCGACTGCCTCTATCAACCCAACTAACACTTCCCAACATGTCTCATCAAAATACCAAGATGTCCGGGAGGGGAATATAAACATTAATCAACACCAGTTTCCCCAAGGGGAATTCCATCACCACTCCACAGTAGAAAGCTACCTTCCCTGGTAACGGATAGTAGGTAGCCGATAAAGTGGCAGAGACAAAACAGACAGACCCCCCCACTAGGATGACCCCTCCCCCCGCGTGATAATGGCTCCACATGGAAAACATCATAACCTTCCATGGCAACTAGGCCCTGATGCCAAGTTTCCTGGAGGCAAATTATATCGTACTGGCCTAACATGGACATAGTTTCCTTGTTAGCCATCTTAGCTCTCCAGCCGGCCACATTCCATGAAATTACCCTAATGGCATTAGAGAGTCATTTAATATTTTCCCCACCCATAGGGATAACTCCACCCTCTGGTATAGACTGAACGCTAGGGGGCACTGCCTCTTCAGTTATAACCTCAGATAGAGAGCGGCTATCGACAGCACCACACACCACCGGGGCACTGTCTCCCTCTCTCAACTTACCGCCCTGAAAGGAGAAAACCTCCCCAGTTGTTGCTATGGCAGAAGTACCAAATACAAACAAGGGGGAAATGCCCAAATCGGAAGACCCCCTATTTTGGGGGGCAGCTACTCTAAACAAATCTAAATTTGGAGCCCCAGTCAGAGTAGGGGTCAAACCCCCCACCTCTAGGGTGTCCAAATATCTAGCAGCTTCCCATTGGGCACACTGGTAAAGGCCTCACAACTGACCCCCGGGTTCCCTATATATTCCTTTCCAAGAGGCACTCCCCCATCTACCGAAACAAAACTACCCTGTTTCTCCCCTACAATAACCTCAATCTCGAGTGGTTGATATCTAACCAGATGATTTGTTCTCCGTTTTCCTACATCAAGGACCCCCTGCACAGGGACCTCTTGTACTCCCCCCTGTCCCCCTTGGTCTAATACTACATTCTCTGATAATAAAATATCCTGAGGGTACCCACTAGGAGACTCATGACCACCCTCCTGACAAATCCTCTGACCCAGCTCTTTCAAAAGGCCCCAAGGAGGCTCATGGGAGATTTCCATACTGTCTTCCCTATCCACCTGCTGAGGCTGGATCTCCTCTTCTTGCGAGGGAGGAAGCATCTCCCCACAAGGAGTCCTGGGGAGGGGCCTTGCCCCCCCCACCTGACTTCCCAGGGCCGGTCTCAAAGATAAGACCTTAAAGATAAGGCCGGCCTTATCGATTCAGGGTCAGTTTAGGGTTAGATGGGAGCATACACTGGAACTTAAGATTGGGCGTTTTCTGGCTTCTCTGGAAGGGATATCATGGCAACAGGGGATTGAAGAGGCACAGGATACCAAGGAGCTTCTTTATGGATATAAGCTAATTGTGGAGGGGTTGGAACCCCTTCTGAGGGGCAAGCCATTAAGCAGGACAGCAGGCTTCCGTCCCTGGAAAGGAAAAAAATGCCTGGTATGATAAAGATGCTTCCTGGAAAGAAAGTTGTTACGGTCATGGTATTGCAAATTTAGGAAGGAAGCTATATATCTGAATTTGCAGCTGTTGTTACAGGCTAGGCGTAAATATAAGGCTTTGCTACTGGAGAAGAAGAAAAATTATTTCAAACAGTGGGGAGAAATTGAACGGCTGCAAAAGAAAAGGATTCTCTCCGTTTTTGGAGACTGGATGGGGGCTGTGGGAAGGGCAGGCATGAGAACTTATACAGGATGCCAGCTGAGGACTGAAACATTTCTCAAATTTTATGCGGTGGATCCCGCACCCTCAGTTTTTTTGACCCCTGGGGAATCCCTCCCCCCCCCTGGGAAGTTGTGTTGCCATTAGAGACTGAGGAAGTCATTGATTCTCTTAAGAGGGGAAAAGCATCTGGGGCTGATGGACTTACAGCAGAATTGTTTAAAGTCAATAAAACGTGGTGGGCACCTGTACTAGCTGCCCTTTTCACAGGGATAAACCAAACCAGAATATTGCCAGATGGCTGGGAACAGGCCATAATTGTCCCGATATATAAAAAGGGCTCCCCGGAGCAAACAAGGAACTATAGGCCAATTAGCCTTTTAAGTATTGCAGTAAAATGTATGCCTGATATCTCCAAGGGAAACTCCAGGACTGGCTGGATAGGGAAAAGATCCTTAAGGATGAACAAAATGGTTTCAGATCAGGGCGGTTCACAACTGACCATTGTTTTGTCCTCAATTATTTAATAAATAAATATGCTTGAGGTACGGGACTGTATGCGGCATTTGTTGATTTTCGGGCCGTATTCGATGTGGTATCTTGAAACCACCTATGGGCCAAACTTTCTAAAACTACCATTGATAAGAGACTGCTTTGGTTAATTCAAAGATTATATTCAAATACTACTCTTCATGTTAGGTTAGACCAGGAGGGAACATATACCAGAACGATAGTGACTGAATGTGGGGTAAAACAGGGTTGCGTACTTGCCCCTACTCTGTTTAATCTTTATTTGAATGATTTAATTGGGGAGTTTATATCTCCCTTCAATCACCCTCCCAGAATTAGGGGTACGGATGTAGCCGTCCTCCTTTATGCAGATGATGCCATCCTGCTTGCTAGGTCACGTGTGGGTCTAAAGAGACAATTGGTGGCATTGGGCCAGTTTTGCTCCCAGAATTATTTGGAGGTCAACTATGACAAAACTAAAATAATGATTTTCTCAAGGAGATGGAAGGTACATAAATTGTCTTTAAGTGGACATGATCTGGAACAAGTCAAGGTCTATAAGTACCTGGGTTTGATTTTCCAAGCTAACATCGCCTGGGTAACGCATGCTAAAGAGGCTGTTAGACAAGCGGGGATTGTTGGAAAGTCCATCCTTCACTTCTTTAGGGCTAATGGGGGTAATCTTGTTATCCCTGTAATCAGGGTATAAAAGACCAAGTGTTTGACACAACTTCTATACGGGCCACAGTTCTGGTCATTGGGGAGGTTCCCTTCCTTGGAGAGGATCCAAACTAAATTTCTCTGGTCAATTCTAGCAATCCCGAACCATGCCCCCTGCAGCGCAGTACGTCTAGAGTGTGGGGTTCTTCCAGTAGAGGCCCAGGGAAGGTACCCAGGATCCTTGGGTGATCCAGATAAGAAATAAACTTGGCAAGTTAGGATTTTCACCCAATTGTTTAACCTCACTGGGTTATCAGAGTGGTAAGAATATTGTCAGGCAAAGGATAGTTGATATCAGTATGCAAGAGGAGATAGCTGAGTTACGGGAGAAGAAATCTTTAATAAGCATGTGGGGGATTCTTTCGCAGGTTCATTTTCTTAGTGCTGCACCCTATTGAGGGTTTGATATGGAATTGCAAGCCCAGAGATGTTTTACTATGGCAAGACTGAATATATTCCCTTTGGGTATCACTGAGGGGCGTTTTCAGGGCTTACAAACAGAATTATGTAAGTGTAATTGTACTATGCAGATGCCTAATACTGTTGAGCATGTGCTAATTCATTGTGGAATCTATAATGATCTCCGAGACCACTGGCTATCTCCCTTGCATAGGGATATTAGGCCAGGGGTGGAAGTGCGGCTGTCATTAAGTCTATTGGCAGGGCAGGAAGAAAAGATTTCGATAGCAGTGGGAAACTTTTTGCTTAGGACCCTTATAAGGAGTTAAGCAGGTTTTATGGTATCCCTCCCTGAGTGAAATCTGGGCAGTGAGTAGCTTTGGGGATGTAATATGACTGTTTGGGGTATTTTATATTGTATTTTTTGGTTTTTGTAACATCTTTGGATGTATTGTTTGGTTTGTTCCTTGTGTTATGGCCGTGGCTAAACACTAATAAAATTATCTATCTAGCTACTTTTTGAATCACTACAACAACCACACACTCTCACTAATTAACTGCTTTGATAATTTCAAGCACTGCAAGAACTGAGGCTGAGTTTATGTAAGGATTGTAAGCATCTTTTTGCCATAGCCATCTTTTATTCTTTCAAACATATTGGGTATTTTCAGACGTTACGGTATCACGGTAAATTCCCCGTGGTGGTGGATGGTCCCGTAACGTGTGTTTGCACACCTTCAGATGTTCACCACGGTGAACCAGCAGCGGTGAGCAAAATAACCACGCTTTCGAGGATGGTCCGG
>QEPC01009978.1:1039761-1077013 GCA_003113815.1 Sphenodon punctatus | reverse complement strand
GGAAGAGGGAGAAGGAGGGGGTGCGTGAGAAAGGCTAGAAGGAGGGAGGTGATAGAGGGCGAGGGAGTGAGGGAGATATAGGGAGGCATCATAGGTGTTGAATGTCCTGGTATCAGGGGGATGCCAGACCTGCGGTTGTCGGGTGCGCGCGTGCGTGCTGTCATGTCCTCACTCCGGCCACACAACGGCCACAAAACGGCCAGCGCCCTTTTGTCGTCGCCCTTCGGGCGCCGCCCAAGGGCTGCCGCCCGCTGGGCGCGGGCGTGCACCTTTGGCTTGTGGCAATGGGGTGGGGCCCTGCTCACCTGGAGGGGCTTTCTGGGCGCTGCAATGCCTGCTGGGGGCTTCTGGGCGCTGCCCAGAAGTGATCTATCACAGTGGTATTTTACCTTACAATTCAATAATGGAACAAAGCTTTATATTAGTTGCTATTCGACACATCTTGATTAAATTACACAAAGACTTCGATCAATTTTGACTGTCTTATAGATGCTACTAGGAGAATATTTATAGTCACAATATGTAAAATTTCATGAAACTGTCAGTTAATTCTTTGGAGCATAAACAATCTTATAACAGGCAAGATATTGTGCCTAGTTTGCATTTTGTGAAGGTAAACATTGGGCTAGTTATGGTAGCTGCTGAACATATGGTATAAAAGTAAGGTTTCCTTGTACTTTTAAAATATTTACAGAGGCTAGAGCTTCTGAACTGAAAGAGTGGCTTTGATCGTTCTTACACAGGCCACACAGGGTGGGAGGGGGTCCATGTTCGCGCCAGTGTGTGTGCGATGCATGGGGGGAGTGTTTAGATGGATGCCCAGCATCCCCACGCAACCCACACCCATTAACATGCACGGAGCAACCTCCGTTTTCACCGGTTGCTCCGTGCATGTTGATTGGTGGGGAGTCAGTGGGTATGTGTGTTTGGTGGGAGCACGCATGCACACCCACTCTCCATGCTTGCACCCACCTTGTCTTTCATGCAGGACTCACCCATGCATGAATACTCAGATTTCTTGGTGTTCATATATGGGTGCGTCTTGTGTAAAAAGGTCCTAAGTGTTGCAAAGCAAACAACTATTTGTTCTTGCACCATACTAGAAATTTTACCACTCAGCTTTTATTTGGTTTCATAGGATCCTTGTACTGTAGTTGGTCACAGCAGGGAAGGGGAAAGATGCTCTTTGCTACAGGCTTGAAAGTTACACAGACTTGCAGTGTAAAACTTCCTCTTGTATTTCTCTATAGTTTTCACATATCTTCTTAATTTTGTTGTTAAAAAAGAAACAACCAAATTATAAAATGTGTTGACAGCATAGCCTTTTTATTCAAATAAATTTATCCACATTGGGGTCAGTCCCATGCCCTGCATGTGCCACATGCAAATCTGCACGTGCACATGTGTGCTTCTATTGTGAGTAGATTGTGCTGTGCAGCAATCTGCACAGGGAGTGGGGGTGGGATTTTGGCCATTGAAATTAGGTATGGAGTGTCTGTCTGTCATCATATAACCATTTGTAAGTTAAACTATGCAACTAATAGTTAAAGGAAAGGAACCAGTCTCTAGTCAGGATGACCATTCAAATAAAATTGTGGAATTGGATCTGTTGCAGATTCAGATCTGCAATTTGTGGATCTGTTATGATTTGGATTCAGATCTCATTGAAGTCAATCGGGAAGTTTCCCATTGACTTACATTGGGAAAATTTCCCATTGAAGTCAATGGGACACCAGTCTCAGTCTGAACTCCCCCAGCCCCATCCCTTGGGAGCCTATTCCCCCCTACTCCTCAGAGCCCCTGGAATTTTCTTACAAGCCTCAGAGGAGATGATTGAAGCTTCGCTGGGCCACTGATGCTGGGTGGCCCCCTCTTGACAGCCTCCTTGACCCCGTGTGCTGACAGGCTCCCTACTTCTCAGCACACATGTACAAAATGGCCACTGCCCTTTACCAAAATGGTGGCAGCCAAAATGATGTTGCAGCCATTTTGGTTTAGAGAAATTTAGTTTAGGGCATTTTTTAACATGTATTAATTAATTAATTAATTGATTGATTGATTGATTGATTGATTGATTGATTGACTGATTGATTTTTAAAAAACTTTACCTTGCCCCTCCTACCAAACCAGCTCGGGGTGGCTAACAAGTATAAAAGATAAAAATGCAATATATATATATATATATATATATAAACATAAAACAATACAGTCCATCAGAGGGATGTCAAAGAATAAACAAAAGAAATCGCTCCCTCAACCCCTCCCCCCCATCTTCACCACTGAAAGCCTGGTGGAACAGCCAGGTCTTACATTGTCAGCAGAAGGAGGGGAGATCCAGGGCCACTCAGGCCTCCACTGGTAGGGAGTTCCACAGTCTAGGTGTGGCCATGGAGAGCACCTTCTCAATAGTCATCCCCCGAGCCACTCAGGGGACTTCTAAAAAGGCACTCCCAGCAGACTGCAAGGGTTGGGGGAGCAGAAGCCGGGGGGGAGGTGGTCCCACAGATAGGTCGGGTGAAGGCTGTGTAATGCTTTATAGGTAAGCACAAGCACCTTGAATCGAGCCCAAAATACTATTGGAAGCCAGTGCAAAGCTCAGAGGACTGGTGTAATATGCTCACGGCGACCCGTCCCTGTTAGGAAGTGGGCCGCCACATTCTGCACCAGCTTCAGTTTCCAAACTGTCACCATGAGTAGCCCCACATGAGTAGAGTCTTACAGTAGTCTAGTCTTGATGTGATAAAAGCATGGATGATAGTGGCCAGGTCAGAGTCCGAGACAAATGGCCAAAGCTGCCACACCAGATGTAATTGACAAAATGCACTCCTCATCAGAGCCCTCACCTGGAGATCCAGGTGAAGCTGGGAATCAAGGCGCACTCCCAGACTGAAAACGTGGGGGACCAGTTGGGGGCAATCCCCAACAATGACAGGGAATGCCACACCCACTGCCTTACCAACTAACATCACCTTCGTTTTATTGGGATTCAGCTTCAGATGGCTAGCCCTCATCCAGTCCTGGATGAGCCACCAAACACCAAGTAAGCACCGAGCCTGCTGGGTCTGGGTCGGATGAAAAAGAGAGGTAGGGTTGGATGGCATCAGCATATTGATGGCACCGCACCCCAAACTGTCTCACGACCTTGCCCAGCGGTTGCATATACATGTTGAACAGGAGAACGGACAAGATGGAACCCCTGTGGGACTCCACATGAGAGGTCTCAGGGAGATGAAGAACAGTCCCCGAGTACCACCCGCTGAGTTCTCCCAGCCAAGAAGGAACTGAACCATTCAAGAACAATTCCGCCACTCTGTCTCTGTCCTGCAAGTGAGTCACCAACATTTTGTGGTCTGTGGTATCAAAGGCAGCCAACAGATGAAACAGAATCACCAGGGTCAACTGACCCTGATCCAATTCCCTGTGGAAGTCATCGACCAAAGCCACAAGTGGAGTCTCAATGCCATAGCCTGTATGAAAGCCAGACTACGAGGGATCCAGAAAACCAATGCAGTCCAGATGCTCATGCAGCTGCCAAGCAAGTACCCATTCAATAACCTTCCCTAAAAAGGCACCCATTTTGCACGTGTGTGCTACTTAACAGCGATCTTAGCAGCATGCAGTGGCAAGGTGCCCTGCGGGGAGTCCGCCGCCCAATAGTGGCATCCCAGTGGCATTTCAATCAACTCCTCTGAGGCCAGTAAGTATACCAGGGCCTCGGGGGGTGGGTATCCATAACACTTGTGTGAATGGTGTGCAGATTGGTGCAAATGAATTGGGCCATTATGTATTAATCCAGTAGGAAGGCATTCATCCAACTGCCAGTTCCTCTTGTTCCCTCTACTTCACTGGGTGTAAATAGATGGACAGCTGCCCTGCCTCGCCTCACCCCTGAGTAGCTCATCCATATAAAGGCGGTCCACCAGATGTGCAAGAGGAGCAGAGGTGGGGCAGTCTGTGCCTGCTCAGGGGCAGCTCCAGTAGCTGTGCTCCAGAACATCCAGAGCGCCACCAGTGGAGTGAACCACCCAAACCTGGGGCACCGGTCAGAGGCGGGGCTTCAGTCTGTCTACTCAAGAGATGGTCACTGCAGCTCCACTCTCAGCTGGGGTTGCCCTTGACTGCTCCAGGCAGTAGTCTAGAGCATTGGGTGATCCACCTGCAACTTTATGGTGTGGGGAAGGGAAGCCCCATATGGATAAAATGCAAGCCGCAGCAGCTGCCAGGTCTGTATAAACCCTGTGCAGGCAGAGCTAGACGTGGGGGATGAAGGACTGGCCACCCCCGGAGCAGAACTCGGGGTGGCTATCCCCAAGTCCATCTGAAGACACACACTTATAATACATCTTCATACTAGGGATGGGCGAACGCGGTTTGGAAGTTCGGAGTTCGGCCCGAACTCGGCCTGTTTGGATGACCAAACCCGAATCCGAACATGAACTGACTGAAGCGAACTAGATTCTGAACATCGAAATGACCAAACAATTTGGTCAGTTCGGTTCGCATTCGGGTGAGTTCGGGTGGCAAAAACGTGTCACTGGAAGACAAAACGTGACAAGGAGGGGGAGTCAGCTGAGGAGCAGACTTCCAGGCACCAGGGGTGGAGAAGGCTTGGAGTAGCAGCCAGCCTGCCCAATCACCATCCCTTTTCGCCTCAGACCACTGGCTTTGCAGTCTGCAATTGGCTACGGGCTAGGCTGCACAGAGCCAATGGGGCTTGTGGTGAGACAGGCGCAGCAAGAAACAAAACTGATTGCCTCCCCCATTCCCAACAACTTCTGAGCTAGTCACTGTTCCTGAACAGCAGACTTTTCAGAAGGCTCCCTCTCTCCCAGCAGTGTTTGTTCCTTCTTATTCTTAATCCATTGCCATCCTCCTCCTATTTCACCCATCCAGCCCATTTACCTCCATATTATCATTTATTTAGATTATATTAGATAGATTTAAGGTGTTATTTTTTTGTTTTTACTCCTCCCTGTGTTCCCTGTGTTCAATCTTCCTTCCTCCCTCCCCCCTCCATAGAATCCTTTCTCTCTCCCTCTTATTCCATTCCTGATTCCCTTCCCCTGTTTTAAGTTTTGGATTTATTTAGAGTAGGATTATTATTAGATTGATTTTAATTTCAGTTTTGTACCCCTCCCTGTATTCTTTGTGTTTCCCCAGTGTAATATTTTATATAGAGATAGATAGTTAATAGACAGATAGTTACTAGACAGATATACATAGTAGTTAGCTTAGTTATAGAAATAGATGGAGAGACAGTGCTTTTGTAGGAGAAGGCCTTTGTAGTTAATTATTAGGATATTCCATTTAGTTCAATAGGTTTTAGAATAGTTAATAGCAGTTAGATTTAGCGTAGAGATAGATATATTAAAAAAAGAAACAGTCACTCCAGCCCCGGGACCCACCATCAGGATTCTGGAGTCTACCTTACAGGCAGGGAGGGCTGTGGCCAATATGTATCTAGAAGCTGCCACTCTAGCCCCAGGACCCACCATCATGGGTCTGGGGCCATCATTCCTCGCACAGATGCGATGCCATTCCACCACACCAAGAAACAGCCACTCCAGCCCCAGGACCCGCCATCAGGGTTCTGGGGCCAGGTTTCAGGAAGGAAGGGCTGTGGCCAATATCTAGAAGCTGCCACTCTGTCCCCAGGACCCATCATCATGGGTAGGGCCATCATTCCTTGCACAGAGGCGATGTCATTCCACCGCACCAAGGAACAGCCACTCCAGCCCCAGGACCTGCCGTCAGGATTCTGTGGCCTACGTTACTGGCAGGGAGGTCTGCGGCCAATATCTAGAAGCTGCCACTCTATCCCCAGGACCCACTGTCATTCCACCGTATCACAAAACAGCCACTCCAGCCCCAGAACCCGCCATCAGGGTTCTGGGGCCAAGTTACAGGCAGGGACGGCTGTGACCAATAAGTATCTAGAAGCTGCCATTCTAGCCCCAGGTGGCCATCATTCCTTGCACAGAGAGCCTTTTTCCGAACGCCCGAACTGAACACAACCGAACCGAACAGCCGAACCTGAACGCGGCGAACGAACCGAATGGCCAAAACGGACCAGACCAAACCGAACAGCCGAACCTGAACCACGATCTGTTCACCCATCCCTACTTCATACAGTCTTCCCAAAATAGTATGGCGAGGAGGAGGAGGGAGTCACTCTAAAAGAGTGTTGTGTAAAGCATTTCATGGTATTTTTAGGTCTGTGTTACAATAGTATATAAACAGCTTTCAGATAGATAGTTGACAGTGTCCTTCTTAGTAGCTTGTGAAATGCGATGTTATCTCTAGCCTGGTAGAAGATTCTGCATTGCCTACAAAGCAGTAAAAGGACTAAATAACAATACTTGGTGCATTTATAGCACTTTTCTTGTTCAAGATATTTTGCTAATATTTTTACGAATTCCACTTTAACAGCAACAAAAGTTTAATTGAAAACAGAAGAATGAGGAACTCTGTGTAAGGAATAAACCTGTGTCTTACACAGAACATTTTCTTAGGAGGGAGCTTGCACTTGCTTTGTGTACTGTTTGTTTTGTCCAGTAGGAAGGCAAAGCCACAAGACTTCACCTTTTTCTTATTAAAAACAAAAGGCAAAGCTGTAGCTTGTGTCAGTGCTTTGCATTTAGCCAACACTTTGTAGAACTCTTTCATTTTATAGCATCTTGGCTTCTGGATCTCTGAACTACAATTTTCTGAATCCTGCTTAATTGACAAGTTAATTTACAATCTGAACCATAGCCCAGAAATCCAGTGTAGTTTACAAGTGTACTACAAGCATTTTTGTTGAATGCAAACTAAAGTTCACTGTCATTCCTTCCAGGGTTTTACAATTGGACATCTCTGTTTCAGAAAGAGCTAGAAATAGACTGTGAAAGCCCTTCTTATGCTATTTTCAGTACAGAGCAATTTTACTACAATTCTGCTAATGTAAAGTTTATGCCAAGCTTATCCTAATTTGCACAGCTGTAGTTCTGAATTCACATACACAGGAAATGAGACAAGGCATTTCCCCCCTTAATGGCGTTGCTTAGATACTCAAATGGCTTAGACGTATGGTTCTACTAGTTCTTTATTAGGAACTTGTTCTGTAACTTGTCACATTTAGAAAGGGTGTTTTACATGAGAGTAATTTTCATTTCATTTTTTTTCTTCTAATGAATAAACTTTTTTTCAAAAGAATAAACTGCAGTAATAATTGCCAAATGAGAGACCTTCACAAGAAATTTTAAGATTAAATTTGACATTTATGAGGCTGTGGTTCTTTTCTTTTTTTACATACAATGATTAGATTTCATTTTCCCAGTCCAGTGGTTATGAAATTGTTAAATTGTCAGTCTTGGAGACTAAAATCATCTGACATGTTTGGATACAAGCTGAGAATTTCAATTGCAGGGCCACCTACAAGACTTGGATACCTATCTTTGTAAATTTGAAACCCGAGTATTTTGGAGTGCTTTGAAAATATTAGTCATAAACCCCTTAGTGTGCTGAAATAAAATAAATTTTCCAAACCACTTCATGTTCACAAATTACTTGGTTAAATTCAGAAAGATAGGGGAGTGTGTTAGGGAGGAATGCCTGCCCATTAGTTATGGTCCCACAAAGGAGCGTGTGAGTGGCAGCTGCACCAGCCTCCCTGACACAGAGTACAAGTCTCTTCCTCTGCAGGTGGTGGTGGGGATGCTGTTCCAACTCTCTCCTCCTCGGCACGGATCCCAATATACCTCTGCCTCACCAAAAAACAGCGATGGCTGTGTTCTTATGTCAAATCTCGTCTTTTGGACACAGGTGCCCATCAGAACCTCCACAGAACTTCTGCTTCCTTTAAATTTCTACTGGTGCCGCTGCCACCACTGAGTTTTTGTAGGTGGAAATTTCCCAGAAAAACCTGGAATTATGTGTTTTCCTCCGGGGAAACAGGAGTTCCATGTTTTTCTCTGATAAAATTGGAATTTTGTATTTTTCTCTGATAAAACAAGAAATCTGTGTTTTTTCTCTGATTTTCCATACTAAACAGAAAACCAGGAACCCTGTTCATTATTGCCAAAGGACAGCTGGTCACCATGAAAATTACTTATCTCTCGAGTCTCAGGTGTTTGCATGCTTCTCACTGAAAGCATTCGCTCACACAAAAAAACAAGTTGCATAGCATTAGCAAGCAGCTGAACAATGACAGGAACAAAGCATCACTTTAGATAAGGTGTTTTCAGACGTGATGGGGCCAATTGGCCCCGTCACGAAATCAATGAATTCATCCCCCACCAGGATGACCCGTAACGCCCTAACAGACGTGCCGGGGGATCCCGGTGGGGAATCGGGGAGGGGGCGGGGCCGCGTGGCGTAATGTGCGGCCGCACGGCCCCGCCCCCTCCATGCTCCCCGCCGCCCGCCCTCTGGGGAGACGGGCGGCCACCGTGGCCAATGCCGCCACAGCGTTCGCCCGCTATGGCCACGGACCGGTATCCCTGCGGGGATTCCGGGCCATGGCCGCCGTCCAGACGTGATGGCGGGGGTCACCACGGCGGGGAATCGCCTTCACCATGTGACGGCCTCTGGTCCCGCCGCTGCGGCTGCTCGTGTGGTGAATGTGATTCCCCGCCATGTGATCCGTTCCCCCAACAGATGTTACATGGTCCAAGCCACCACAGGGAATTGACTGTGGTTGACACTGACCACGTAATGTCTGAAAATACCCATACTCTAGGTAAAGCAAGTAGCTGGAAACAAGCATCCAAATGAAAAGTTCAGTGGACTGGTCTTGCTGGTAGGCAGATCATCTTAATTGCACATTTCTGTTTATAACTGCATACAACATTGATGTATAGGTTAGGTATAGATAATGAGTTTCAATTTTTGATTTCACTCCTGCCATGATTTCAATGATTTTTCTTTTTTTAAAAAACCCCTCTAAAATTATAATCTCCAATTAGCTTGAAGAGACATGTCAGCTATAGACGAATAGTACTTTATTCCTATTTGCAAAGTGGCTTCTCTGATCAGCAGAGTAATACATGCCTTTGATTGATTTAGTAGAATTTCAACTTTTTAGTGAAATATTGTTTTGGCTTTATCTCAAAGTCAGTAGACAACCGTTTTTTTACCCAAACACTTTTAAATTAAATCTAAGGTAGATGTTGGGTAGGATGAGGAGAAATGTTCTGGGAAATGTCTAAATTATAGATATTACCAGGAAGCATTTTAATATTAAAAGAAAATTAAATCATTCCTCCCCTTTCATTCTGCTGTAGATTTTTCTTTTCTTTTCATACATTGTTAAATAAAGTGGTCTCTTCTTAGCACTATCACAGTTTCTCAGTAATGAACTCAACTTAGTACTGGGCTTTCTAATCCATTAAAGAAATTATGTCACTGATGCTTTTTATTCAACCTGATGCTTTTTATTCAGTCAAACAAGAGGCATGAAATACTCTATAAAATAATAACCTCAAAAGGGACATCTAGACCAAAATTATACAAGAGCATATAACATATGGTAATACAATACAAAAATCAAATGTCATGAAAATACTTAAAAATTCCATAATATGTTGATGTTATAACGATTCAAGAATCACGGGTATGGATATGGAATGAAGAATATCTGATGGATATGGAAATCTTCTGTCAAAATCCAAAATATCCGACATGTTTTGACCACATGGTCTTCCTCCGGGATAATTCTTTGGCTGGCTAGAAAATACAGAGTCAACAATAAGAATAAAATTAAATAATACAATCAGTGAACAATGGGACTATAATTAAAATAAATATAACATTCATTTTTCAAAGATATTATATTATTATTATTATTATTATTAGCAAGCATTTATATAGCACCAGACCTCAGATAACAGATTGTACTGGATGGAGGGTATCAGCAGGAGTTAGGTGAGGGGAGCGAGGAGTCAGGGAGAGCAGAGGTGGGTCTTGAGGAGGGATATGAAATCATCTTACATATGCCAAAACATCATAAGTAATTGCACATTTGGAAGGCCTCTAGGATGCCAGCAAAGGCCTTCCAAAAGGCAATCACCTGAACTTGCTTAATGATGAAATCTTTCTATAAAAAGTATATAAAAGCATAAAAATAGGTTGTGAACTGAAGAACCGAAAGCAGGATGAATAAAGAGGGAAAAGAGAAAAGAGGGAAGGAGAAGGGGAGGTGAAGGGGATAAGGGGGTAGAAAAAAGGAAGAAAGAAGAGAGAGGAAAAAGAACAGAATGGAGAAAGTAAAAATGGGGGGGGGACATGGGGGAAGAGGGGGAGAAAAGTCAGAGGGGGGAAAAGGAGAGGGGGAAGAGGGGCTTTTTATTTAGTCCCCTTGATATGCGAGTATCCTTTCCCTGGAAAGTTGTTTCCTATCAACCCCTAACTAAATGTTTGCTTTTGCATAGTTCTCAATCAGCATTTACTGTTATTTATTGCTGCTTAGTTTTTAGAATCATTATAAAAAATTTTAACATCACTATTTTTAGATGTCTGATAGCTCCCTTCCAAGTTACCAATTTACATTCTCCCTCCTCCCTCTCCCTCTCACGTATGTATATATATATATATATATATATATANATACTAAACAGAAAACCAGGAACCCTGTTCATTATTGCCAAAGGACAGCTGGTCACCATGAAAATTACTTATCTCTCGAGTCTCAGGTGTTTGCATGCTTCTCACTGAAAGCATTCGCTCACACAAAAAAACAAGTTGCATAGCATTAGCAAGCAGCTGAACAATGACAGGAACAAAGCATCACTTTAGATAAGGTGTTTTCAGACGTGATGGGGCCAATTGGCCCCGTCACGAAATCAATGAATTCATCCCCCACCAGGATGACCCGTAACGCCCTAACAGACGTGCCGGGGGATCCCGGTGGGGAATCGGGGAGGGGGCGGGGCCGCGTGGCGTAATGTGCGGCCGCACGGCCCCGCCCCCTCCATGCTCCCCGCCGCCCGCCCTCTGGGGAGACGGGCGGCCACCGTGGCCAATGCCGCCACAGCGTTCGCCCGCTATGGCCACGGACCGGTATCCCTGCGGGGATTCCGGGCCATGGCCGCCGTCCAGACGTGATGGCGGGGGTCACCACGGCGGGGAATCGCCTTCACCATGTGACGGCCTCTGGTCCCGCCGCTGCGGCTGCTCGTGTGGTGAATGTGATTCCCCGCCATGTGATCCGTTCCCCCAACAGATGTTACATGGTCCAAGCCACCACAGGGAATTGACTGTGGTTGACACTGACCACGTAATGTCTGAAAATACCCATACTCTAGGTAAAGCAAGTAGCTGGAAACAAGCATCCAAATGAAAAGTTCAGTGGACTGGTCTTGCTGGTAGGCAGATCATCTTAATTGCACATTTCTGTTTATAACTGCATACAACATTGATGTATAGGTTAGGTATAGATAATGAGTTTCAATTTTTGATTTCACTCCTGCCATGATTTCAATGATTTTTCTTTTTTTAAAAAACCCCTCTAAAATTATAATCTCCAATTAGCTTGAAGAGACATGTCAGCTATAGACGAATAGTACTTTATTCCTATTTGCAAAGTGGCTTCTCTGATCAGCAGAGTAATACATGCCTTTGATTGATTTAGTAGAATTTCAACTTTTTAGTGAAATATTGTTTTGGCTTTATCTCAAAGTCAGTAGACAACCGTTTTTTTACCCAAACACTTTTAAATCAAATCTAAGGTAGATGTTGGGTAGGATGAGGAGAAATGTTCTGGGAAATGTCTAAATTATAGATATTACCAGGAAGCATTTTAATATTAAAAGAAAATTAAATCATTCCTCCCCTTTCATTCTGCTGTAGATTTTTCTTTTCTTTTCATACATTGTTAAATAAAGTGGTCTCTTCTTAGCACTATCACAGTTTCTCAGTAATGAACTCAACTTAGTACTGGGCTTTCTAATCCATTAAAGAAATTATGTCACTGATGCTTTTTATTCAACCTGATGCTTTTTATTCAGTCAAACAAGAGGCATGAAATACTCTATAAAATAATAACCTCAAAAGGGACATCTAGACCAAAATTATACAAGAGCATATAACATATGGTAATACAATACAAAAATCAAATGTCATGAAAATACTTAAAAATTCCATAATATGTTGATGTTATAACGATTCAAGAATCACGGGTATGGATATGGAATGAAGAATATCTGATGGATATGGAAATCTTCTGTCAAAATCCAAAATATCCGACATGTTTTGACCACATGGTCTTCCTCCGGGATAATTCTTTGGCTGGCTAGAAAATACAGAGTCAACAATAAGAATAAAATTAAATAATACAATCAGTGAACAATGGGACTATAATTAAAATAAATATAACATTCATTTTTCAAAGATATTATATTATTATTATTATTATTATTAGCAAGCATTTATATAGCACCAGACCTCAGATAACAGATTGTACTGGATGGAGGGTATCAGCAGGAGTTAGGTGAGGGGAGCGAGGAGTCAGGGAGAGCAGAGGTGGGTCTTGAGGAGGGATATGAAATCATCTTACATATGCCAAAACATCATAAGTAATTGCACATTTGGAAGGCCTCTAGGATGCCAGCAAAGGCCTTCCAAAAGGCAATCACCTGAACTTGCTTAATGATGAAATCTTTCTATAAAAAGTATATAAAAGCATAAAAATAGGTTGTGAACTGAAGAACCGAAAGCAGGATGAATAAAGAGGGAAAAGAGAAAAGAGGGAAGGAGAAGGGGAGGTGAAGGGGATAAGGGGGTAGAAAAAAGGAAGAAAGAAGAGAGAGGAAAAAGAACAGAATGGAGAAAGTAAAAATGGGGGGGGGACATGGGGGAAGAGGGGGAGAAAAGTCAGAGGGGGGAAAAGGAGAGGGGGAAGAGGGGCTTTTTATTTAGTCCCCTTGATATGCGAGTATCCTTTCCCTGGAAAGTTGTTTCCTATCAACCCCTAACTAAATGTTTGCTTTTGCATAGTTCTCAATCAGCATTTACTGTTATTTATTGCTGCTTAGTTTTTAGAATCATTATCAAAAATTTTAACATCACTATTTTTAGATGTCTGATAGCTCCCTTCCAAGTTACCAATTTACATTCTCCCTCCTCCCTCTCCCTCTCACGTATGTATATATATATATATATATATATAGGATGGATTGTATACACACACACTCCTATGCTCCATTTTTCAGTCTATAGTTCTGAGGAAGAGTCCTGTGTGGTCCAAAAGCTTGGACCAATCTCTGTTGACAGGAATATGCAATAAAAGATATTGCCTAAACGACTGTTTCCATATCTTACATGTTGGAACCAACACAGCAGCAACCACCCTCTCTATCTATTTTTCCAACAGTAATTCTTTTGTATGCTATAGAAATATGCTATTTCAATCAAATAGATTTTCTCTCTTTCACTTCATTTTGTTTTATGTTGCTATCTGCTCAGTTTTTCTCTCACATCCCAACGTTATCTCTACTTTTCAGGTGACTTTGATGTCTTCTTCCCTTCCACTTTGCCTCTCTTTTCCTTCACGTTCACTCTTTTATTGTTGTACATCTTTCTAGTCAGTTTTTCTTTCCTTCTGTGTCTGTGATTCAATAAAGTAATTTCTCTCATTAACTGGCAGATGTAGCATTAAGTTTTGGCCATGGGGAAATCTTGGACCAAATATCGGGATCTTATTTATTTTGTTCTCTTGTACTCAAACACTTTAATATGATAGAAATATCTTTTCTTACCAGATTGCTGAAATAAAGTCAAATACTCAGATTGTAGTTACTTTGCTTTACTTAAGAAGGTCCCGAATTCCCAAATAAATGCCACTCAGTTGGAATCCTTGAGTTTTGCGGCCAGACCTGCTATGTTCCATGAAAGCAGCCCAAGCTGATCTGCCTGGCCCCAAACCCCATCAAATTGGATCCTTTTTTGTCAGAAACTACTCCATCGGCTCCTTTTCCCTGGGGGTTGCTGGAAATGGTTGGCAGAATTATTCTCCATCCCTGGATATTTCCTTACCTGGGCCAAGTTACGAACTTCCGGCTGTCTTGCTCTCTTATACATCCTTATACCCCTTCTGTTTTTGCTGACTGCTCTCCTTCCTTGTTGACACAGATTCCTTATAGGTGTGACTGGTCCGGCAGTAATATCACGTTCATCAATTGTTAACCAGTCAGTAACAGCAGTAACCCCCTCACCAGCATTGCTCGAAATTTACTGGACATTTTCCTTCCACTTCCTGTTATCTGTCCTAGCAAAACCTTCTGGTGTGTGTGTGTGTGCGTGTGCGTGTGTGTCCTCCTTCCTAAATGTCCTGGCAGCCCTGAAATTTGCCCCCACGCCAAGCATCACCACTGCTCGTCACCACTGCCCACCGGATTATAGCCAGCAAGTAGGGGTATTTTCAGATGTTACAAGATCACAGTGAACCACGGTCAATACCCACATGGGGCCATAGCGCCCTGAACGTCTGTTTGACAGCCGCCAGATGTTCACCACAGTAATTCCCACATGGGGTCAATTTCAACCACGCTTCCGAGGCTCCCCGCCGGACAGTTGCCGCAAGCGTGGTCAAAGAGATTCCTGGCGGGAACCAACAAAAAGTAATGTCTGGCCAGCAACCACGACCCGGAATCCCCGGTGGGATTCCGGGCCGTGGTCAAATCGGGTGGGCGCTGCGGCCGCATTGGCCCCGGCGCCCGCCTATCTCCCCAGAGGTCGGGTGGCGGGGGAGCGTGGGCGGGCAGGGCCATGCGGCCGCACGTTGCAACGCATGGCCCTGCCGCCTCCCTGATTCCTCACCTGGCTCAGCCGGCACGTCTATTGGACGTGCCGGAGTGATCCCGGCGGGGTATCATTTGGGTGATTCCTGGATGGGGAGAATGCCGTCCCGTCTCATCTGAAATCACCCTAGGTTCTTAAACTCAGCAGATTCCCCTTTAAGTTCCTCATATTTCCTGTAGAGGTTTGTCCAATCTCCACTGCAACATACCACTTAGTAATATATCGTATAGCCCCCCTTTGGGGTAATCATGCTTGCTTGGTAAAATAGGTTGATTTTCTAGGCCAGAAAAAGAATGAAAATCAAAGTTGTCCAGAAAAACAGAAAACTATCACCAACATTGGATTACAATAAAGATGGGCTATCTATTTTAACCAAGTTAATCCCTTTGTCAGGTGTCACTGGTATTGAAGTTAAACAATCTATACACCAGGGCATAACGGTCGTTTCCTCCCTGATAGAATTCAGACTGGTTTGCTTGAAGATCTCAGCACCTGGGTGACGTTTCCTTACTATAAAGTTTGTTATTTTGTTTGTGTCATTTAACTTTTTGTGGCTGTCAGCCAACATGGCAAAGCCATGTTACCAGCCAAAGGGGTGGGTGGGTGTGGGGGGGGGGAGAGTTTAAAATAAACCTGTGGGAGAGGGCTTCCCCTTGCTCTCAGACACCCCAAGGACCACCTCAGGGTCAATCCTAGCCAATTACACAGGCACAAGGAACCTAAAAAATAAAAAAACTCAACATGGACAACAGCTTAAAACAATGGACGCTCCAAAATGGTCCCCACTTGAGAGTCACCTACAGAGTTCTGGTGGAGCAACCAGGTAAACCTTGCCACAAATCAATATGGACTGCGTCCATTTCTATATTCTGTACGGCGCCAACTACATGACTGGCGCTATATAAATGTTTATAATAATAATAATAATTAATAATTAATAGACCATGTGGGGTTACAAAGTAAGTCCCAAGGTGTTGCTGCATGAAACGAAAAGCCCTCTTCAAGCAAGCCCTCAGGTAGCTCTGCGTAGATGGCTATACCAAGTCCTTCCCCCCTTCACACTGCCAGCCTGTATCTTCACCTTGTAAATATCAGAGCACGCCCCTGTTACTATTGCAGCAGTCCTCAGATTGTATTGGGGCAGACAGGAAGGTCTCAACTTTCACGGATTATTAGTAGACCAACTTCTATTGCCATAACTGTCCCTACGAATGGCCCCGACAAACGGTCATCACCCTTTAGTTGCCGCCCTTTGACCTGGCCCCCTGGGGCCAGCCCTTAGTTATGTACCTGAGGGAATGCAAGGACACAGGTGTTATCACTGATGCTTCCCCTCCTCCAGCCACACTCTGGCTCCCCCAGTGCAGCACCTACAGCAAACACAGTTCTCCCAGGTGATTCCCCCTCCCCCCCCCACCCGGGGCCAGCCCTTAGTAATGTAGCTGAGGGAATACAAGAAGCCAGGTGTTACCACTGATGCTTCCTCTCCTCCAGCCACACACTGGTTCCCCCAGTGCAGGACCTACAGCAAACACAGCTCTCTCCTTAAGAAGGTATAAAGTACATTTACAATATTAGTTTCTTTGTTTCAGAGTTATGACCAGAGACTTTTGGTAAGTTCCCACNCTATGGATTGGTAACTGGTTAAAGGATAGGAAGCAAAGAGTGGGACTAAATGGCCAGTTTTCACAATGGAGGGATGTAAAAAGTGGTGTGCCCCAAGGATCTGTACTGGGACCAGTTCTTTTCAATGTATTCATTAATGATCTGGAAAAGGGTGTTAAGAGTGAGGTGATCAAATTTGCAGATGACACCAAGTTATTCAGAGTAGTCAGAACATGAGCAGACTGTGAGGAGCTGCAGCAAGATCTTACAAAACTGGGTGCCTGGGCATCTAAATGGCAGATGAGATTTAATGTGTACAAGTGCAAAGTGATGCAGATTGGGAAAAATAATCCAAATTATGAGTACGCAATGCTGGGTACTAAGCTAGGAGTTACCACTCAAGAAAATGATCTGGGAGTGATTGTGGATAATACACTGAAATCCTCAGCCCAGTGTGCCACAGCGGTCAAAAAAGCATATAGAATGTTAGGAATTATTTACAAGGGAATAGAGAATAAAACTGAGGATGTCATAGTGCCTCTATACAAATCAGTGGTGCAACCACATCTTGAATATTGTGTGCAGTTCTGGTCGCCCCATCTCAAAAAAGACATAGTGCAACTAGAAAGGGTACATAGAAGGGGAACAAAAATGATCCAGGGTATGGAACAGCACCCATATGAGGAGATGCTTGATAGGTTGGGGATCTTCAGCTTGGAAAAGAGATGGCTGAGAGGAGATATGATAGAGGTCTATAAAATCATGAGTGGTGTGGAACTTGTAAACAGGGAACAGTTATTTGCCCTCTCAACTAGTACTAAAACACTCCATGAAACTCACAGGTGGCAGAGTAAAAACAAACAAAAGAAAATATTTTTTCACTCAGCATACAATTAGGTTGTGGAATTTACTGCCAGAGGAGGTGGTCAAGATCAGCAGTATAGCTGAGTTTAAAAGAGGTTTGGACAGGTTTCTGAAAGATAGGTCCATTAGCAGTTATTAGCCAGATAGGATTGAGAAACAAAACCCTTTACTGTCGAGAGCCTGGGGATGACCCACAGGGAATGGATAACATGGTGACCTGTTGGGTGCTTTTCCCAGGCCCCCATGATTGGCCACTGTCCAAGAGAGGATGCTGGGCTCGATGAACCGTTGGTCTGACCCAGTATGGCACTTATGTTCTTATGACTAAGATATTCCTTAGTTCAAGATAGATTATAAGTTCTCTGCAGAGAAGGGACAGAGCTACATCATCTCAAGAGACGTTGCAGACACTGAATATATAGCTCTATTCTACCAAACTTTATATAGTGCTCTTGGCGGGCAAAAACACAACTTAATTCAAGAATGTGTGTTAGTCACTAAACATTCCACTGAATCAGCTTTCTAGTTCCTGTCCATCTTCAAAGGTACTTAAGTCTTTTACTTAGTTCCTAATTTGGAGATGAATATTCCCTCCTACACACTGATGGTGATATGTAGAACAAAAAGCATAAAACTATGATCCAAGCAAATTACACTTCAAAGCACTTCCACATACAACTAGACTTGACAGTCTACATACCCCCCGCTTGTTGCGTTTGAGCCACTTAAAAAAGTGAAATCCCAACACAAAGAAAGAAATAGTTATTATTTTGATATTACCTAAGTTTCATATGACTTCCCAGGATACACCACAGAATTGTCAATTATAGCTCTCAAATCAATCTGGAAATACTTTAGAAAACTATATTACCCACTGTCATGGACTAATTACTAGTCTGAGTGCTTCAATTCCCATAAGAAGAGGTGTTCGCCAGGGATGTGTCCTGGCTCCTTTACTTTTTAATTTGTATACCGCTGATTTAGTTAGTACTTTCTCAGTAGTAAATCAGTGTCCGCCGAAGGTTCGATCTTATGCTGTGCACATGTTACAATATGCTGATGATCTAGTTCTGTGTGTACAGACTGAGAGGGGTTTGAGAGAATTGATCAGTAGTCTTTCAAATGGCTTGGAAATAAACAACAAGAAATCTTATATTATGGTTCTGGGGAAAAGAGCAACCCCAAAGGAGTGGGAAATAGAAGGGAGGAGTTTTGAGTTGGTAACATTATTTTCATGCCTCGGGGTTGTTTTTTCATATAGAGGAACCTGGACTGGACATATTAAAGATAGGGTAGGGAAAGTGTGGAGCTCCATAAGGAGTATTAGGCGGGCTGTCAACATCTCAAGAGGTGTTCCGCTCTCTACCCTTTTGCATACATACTGTCTCAAGATTCATGCAATGGCCACCTTTGGGCTAGAGACAGGGTGATTTCAGACGTTACGGGGCCCATTGGCCCCGTACCGAAATCAACACATTCATTCCCCGCCGGGGTCACCCCGTCACGCCGCAACAGACGTGCTGGGGGGATCCCGGTGGGGAATCCGGGAGGGGGCGGGTCCGCGTGGCGCAACGTGCGGCCGCACGGCCCCGCCCCCTCCACGCTCCCACGGCCCGCCCTCTGGGGAGACGGGAGGGCGCCGGGGCCAATGCGGCCGCCGCGTCGGGCCGGATTCGCCATGGCCCAGGATCCCGCCGGTGATCCCGGGCCGTGGCGCCTGGCCAGATGTTACTTTTTGTTGGTCCCCGCTGGGGATCTCTTTGACCACGCTTCCCGGGAAAGTCCCCCGGCTAGCCCGGGAAGCGTGGTTCAAATTGACCCCATGTGGGTACTGACCGTGGCGAACATCTGGCGGCCACTAAACAGACGTTCGAGGCACATTGACCACAGGTGGGTATTCACCGTGGTTCACTGTGATCTCGTAACGTCTGAAAATACCCATAGTCCCCTTTTCCGATGTTATTGATTTGGAAAGGGCCCAAAATCTGTTTTTACGATGCCTTCTAAGAGTGGGGAAAGGGGTCCCTGGGGCTGTCAGACAGGCACTCCTTCAATAGTGTATTTAGGGAAATTGACGTTTTTAAGATTTTGGCTCAAAATCTTAGGCCAGCAGGAAGAATCCCTGCCACTCCAATGCGCAATTGAAGAAGTGGAGCATACTGGAGTAAGTGTATACCCCTGGTTGAAATTTTTGGCTTATCTGCTCAGTAACTTGGGTTTCTCTCTCACTGTCTTGGGGGAGAAGCCAATAGCAGTTATCAAAGCCCTGGTATACCGCAGACTAAAAGATATTATGATGCAAGAAGAACTGTCTGTAGTGCAACAATGGAAGGTCTCGCCTGGGTTAGGCTTGATAAAAAATAGCTTTGCCTTTGAAACTTACCTGGATCTCTTGGAAAATGGTGCACTGAGGAGGAATTATACTTGTCTAAGACTGCAGCAGATTCACACTGCAGTTTTGGAAGGTAGATACTCCAGGGTGAAGTATGAGCTGTGACTTTGTTCCTGCAGTCTTTGAGAAATTGAGATTGTGGAACACTTGGTACTGCATTGTCCTTATTATTGTCGTTTGAGAGACACTTGGCTGACACCGGTGCTTTCAAAGGCTTGGATAGGGGAAATTTGTTTAAATTTCTTCTCAATTTAACAGCAAAGGAAGACCTAATAGCCATTGCCTCATTTATTGGAATTACCTCAAAGAGAAGGCAGAGGGTGATGACAGGTATTAAGACCTACCAAGAGGAATGTATAGGTGGTAAAATCTGGAAATTCGGAAATGAAAGCCTAGGTTTCTAGGCATGGTTGGTCTGTAGATAATATTCTTAAGTGCTGGTGGTTCCCCGGAATCATTTTAAATAATTTATTTAGATTACTTACTATTAATAGTTTAAGTTAATTTGACAGGTTGGTGAAAGACCAGTCTGTCTGCTGTATATGGTCAAATGAATACAGCTAGAAGATTAGTACATATTTGGTAGAGCTGGCAAAACCAGTCAACTGTGATCTTTACCTGCTTGTAAGTAATTGTGTATTATGTTATTGTCTGTCGTTTTACTTAATGTTGTTTGTTGTTGTTGGTAATAATTGGCCATGGTGAAAGCCCGTGCTATAAAATAAAAATTTACTGATTTACTGGACTTATTACTTGATAACTTTAAAAGTTATTCATAAAGGTAGATGACACTATTTCTTATAGATGGTTCCAGTCTATCAGCATTATAAAGTAGATTGCGTGGCTATGGATGCCTTTGGCTGCCCATTGCAGGTTACTGCATGTGTCTCTAAAAAGGATATCCCAACTGTATCCCCAGAATGGAAATGTCTATTGTGTTTATCTTGGGATGTTGTGTTACTTTATTTGAATGGTTGTGAGTATATTACGCTCTTGACCCTAAAGTATGAATCAATGGGTGTTTTCAGACGTGACGGGGCGGCTTCGCTCCATCCCGAAAACAACCCAGAGTTTCCCCACCGGGATCACCCAGGCATGGCAAACAGACATGCTGGGGATCCCGGCGGGGAATCAGGGAGGGGGTGGGTGCGACGTAAGGCCGCACGGCCCCGCCCCCTCCATGCTGCCTCGCCGCCCGCCCTCTGGGGAGACGGGCAGGCGGCGAGGCCAATGCCGCCGCAGCGTCTGGCCGAGTTCACCATGGCCTGGAATCCCGCCGGGGATTCCGGGCCGTGATAGCCGACCAGACGTTACTTTTTATTGATGCCCGCCTGGAATCACTTTCACCACGCTTCTGCAGATTTTCCCGCCAGGAGTCCATGAAGCGTGGATGAAATTGACCCCATGTGGGTATTCAGTGTGGCGAACATCTGGCGGCTGCCGAACATACGTGCAGGGCACAGTGACCACAGGTGGGTATTCACTGTGGTTCACTGTGATCTCATCACGTCTGAAAATACCCAATGACTATAGATGCAAGGCAGTGATGTAAGGGTTTTGGTTTTTTTAATCTTTGCTTCATTTTGGGATTTTATATTGTGTTTTATTATATTTTAGAGTATTGTCTTGACTACTGATTATTGATTAATGATTATTGGTTATTGATTACCCATTACTGTGCATTTATTATTGATTATTGTTTATTGTTTGTGTTTATAATGGCCAGTGGCTAAGTAATAAAACATATTTGACTTTGACTTTGGCATGTGTCTCTACAGATGTATTTAAGCTTTTCTGTTCACATAGTAGTTCAATATTTTCCAGAAGTAAAGCTATCTTTACGTACAAAATGGTTCCCACCTTTCAGTATTCCATTATCTCAATCTGTGTTACTTTTCCACGGCATTGGTGTCAATTTGGCAAGTACTTCACAGGTGAGATTCAGTACAAGACCAGGTTAGGCTAGTTCACAATCAATTAGGATGCAAGCAATTGGGTTCCTTAATCAGAGTAACCAAGGAATGGGGTCAAGGCGACTGAGAAGAGACGGAGCAGAGGACAGTAGGACAAGGGAGAGTCAGAGCAAGGGAAACAAGGAGCCAGAGTAAGAGTAGAGGTGTTACCACATGACCCTTTCTCCACGTGCGAACATGGGGGTCCTGGAGGGGGAAAGTCCCAGTGCCCAGGCAAGAGCTCAAATTTTAGGGAATTAGTCTTTTCAGTCACCTAGGGCCCTCATGTGCTAGGGATTCAGTCTGCGGTCATGGTGCACTACAACCCATTGGCCTACCCTCTTCTCCCCCCAAAAGACATGGCAGAAACAAGAAACATTCCAAAGAAAGGGGATGTTTGTTTATCAGGGCTAACAGTATAAAGTACAATAAAACACATACAAACAGCGCTGCCTAGTCTGGACTGGTGATTACAGGGTTAAACTAAGCAGTTGTTAGTTCTGAAGGAGGAAAGTGTGGAAAGGGTTCAGTAAAGGGGAGCACAAGCCTTGTGTCACCCTAAAATCCCCTCAGAATCTTGTGGCAGGATGGCAATGAGTCAAACCCCAAGTTTATCATAGGGGAAGTGAGCAAGGCTATGACTGGGGAATACCAATGAACACCAGTAGATGGCAGCAAGGCTAAACTCCATACAGAGACACACACATGGATTACAATGGGTGTTTTTACACACATATTTCTCTTGTATGTTTGCTGTTACATTCTGAACTTTCTGTGTGTCTAAATCACTCACCCAGATCTTAAATATCTGACTCTTTGAACTTCTGTATAGAACTTCTCCCAGAAGTTTTGTGTGTAAAAAGTTCTCCTGGTAAACTGCTTTGCTCCAGGAAACTGTTGTCACTTGGTTTCCATGGCAGCCCCTCATGTCTACAGCTGTGGCTACTTTACACTGCCTCAGGGCAGTGTTTGTGTGAAGAATGAATACAGGAACTTACTTGTGGACTTGTAAATCCAGAAGATTGGAAGACCAGCACTATTCCATTCTTGTCCTCCTTGATCTCTCTGCTGCCTTCGATACTGTTGACCACTCACTCTTGCTGGATTCCCTTCACTCCCTTGGCTTTTGTGGCTCTGTCCATAACTGGTTCTCCTCCTACCTCTCTGACCGCTCCTTTAATGTGTCTCTCTCCAACTCCGCCTCCTCCTCCTTCCCCCTCTCAGTTGGTGTTCCTCAAGGCTCTGTTCTTGGCCCTCTCCTCTTCTCGATCTATACCTCATCCTTAGGCAAACTCATTGCCTCCCATGGCTTCCAATACCACCTCTATGCTGATGACACTCAACTCTATCTCTCTACTCCCTCTCTCTCTCCCTCTGTTCAAGCTCGTCTCATCAACTGTCTCTCTGACATCTCTACCTGGATGTCTCAACGTCAACTCAAACTCAACATGGCTAAAACTGAACTCCTTATCTTCCCCCCTCATCCTTCCTCTCCTTCCTCACTGTCAATAACTATTGATGGAGTCACCATCCTGCCTGTCCCCCAAGCCCGTAGCCTAGGCTTCATCTTTGACTCAGCCCTTTCTTTTAAACCCTACATTGACTCTGTTGCTAAATCCTGTCGCTTCTCCCTCCATAACATTGCTAAGATTCGCCCTTTTCTCTCTGTCTCGTCTGCCAAAACTCTTGTTCATGCTCTGGTCATCTCTCGCCTCGATTACTGTAACCTCCTTCTCACTGGCCTTCCCCGGTCTCACCTTTCTCCCCTCATCTCTGTCCAAAACTCTGCTGCCAGGGTCATCTACCTCGCCAGTCGCTTCGACCATGTGCAGCCCCTCCTCTCTTCGCTTCACTGGCTTCCCCTTCCTGAACGAATCCTGCACAAGCTCCTAGTCTTCACCTATAAAGCTCTTCACAACCTTGCTCCCCCCTACCTCTCTGCACTTATCGCCCTCCATACTCCAGCCCGTGCACTTCGCTCCTCCTCTGTCCCTTCTCTCACCCTTCCACGCCTTCCCTGCTCCCCTAAGCGCCTTCGTCCCTTCTCACTTGCTGCCCCCCATGCCTGGAACTCCCTCCCTGTCCACATCCGCCTTGCCCCCTCCCTTCATACCTTCAAATCTCTCCTTAAAACTCACCTCTTTCGCTCTGCTCTGTCTGACTCTTTATCCTGCTGAGCCACTATTCCTATACCTACGATCGGTTTACCCTTATCCTTGCAACATGGACCTGCCTGCTGTCATTCTCATCGTAACCAAGCCAAGTACGTGCACTTGAGACCTCGCATCTTCATGAATGTTAGACCCCTTGTCTCTCCCTCTGTTCCCCTTCCTAAGTCTCTCCCCCAGCTCCTGTCTCTCAGATTGTAAGCCCTAGGGGCAGGGACCATGTCTATTTTATTACTTTGTAAAGTGCCAGGTACACTGCTGGTGCTATATAAATGTTTGTTAATAATAATAATAATAACTTTAAGGTGTGTGTAAAAATGTCCAATGAGGCAAGCAGGGAAGTGGTGTTGAGAGAGAGGGCTGGGAGTGAGACTACAACAGGTAGTTGGGGGGGCTGGGGAACACAAGGAGGGGGCAAGGGAAGCTGGGGAACAGGAGGAGGATTGTGAGGGTAGCCCAGAGGATGGGAGTCAGAGACCAGAGGGAAAGGGGTACAACAGGGCAGGGGTGCATGGAAAAGGAGCACTATCCCTACAGGAAGGGTAACTCACAGAATCCATGAGGCAGGGATACAGCAACACAGCAAGACAAGACAAGGAACCAGGAAGCACTTCACAGGAGAAGTATGAAAAAGAAGGGCTGACTGAAATTCATAGGGAATCTGTTAGCCAGCAAGGTTTTAGAGCAGCTCTGAGCCTTATAAAGGCCTCTCTACTGTTGCCTAGCAATACCTGCTGTTTAGGAGTGTGACTTAAAGTGGCTGCATCTCTTTCTTCCCTGAACCGAGGGGGTAAGTTTTATTCTGTGGGCTGGGCTGTGACAGTGGTGTGGAGGGGAACTCCAGGTTGTGGAGAACAGAAAGTAGGCTAGTCTGCCCAAGGTCAAAGACAAGAGTGAGAGAAAGTGAGAGTGGTTAGGTGGGTGGCAAAGAAGTTTTCAAGGGAGGGGTGTGTGAAATTCCATGCCTGAGTTCGAAGCGGGGAGAGAGAGGGTGGGAGATGCGAGGAAGGTAGAAAATGGGTTATCTCTTCTTTGCCCATTGTGAAGGGGATGGGTGAACCCCAGTGATCCTGTGATGAGTCGGGAGTGGGAGGTGGGACAGACCTAGGCCTGGGAGACCCTTAGAGCAGATTTGCACAGGAGACCCGTGTGTGTCCATGTCCAAAAGCAACTCAACTCTACAACGGGAAGCTCAGATCAATTGTAGGGACAGGGGACAAAGCCGCATAGAAACTCATAATGGGTACTTGGGATACTAGAAAGAAGCTTTCTGGGTGGGTGCTTGGGAGCCTGAGACTAGACAAAGACTCTCAATGGGCATTGAATGGAGTCTTTCCAGACAGGGGAAAGGATGTTTTGGGGTCATCACAATTCAGAAGGAAACAGTTATGCAAACATCAGGCTGGGGCAGGAGAATCTGATATTGGTATCCCCTTATCTTGAAAGGTTTTTCACTGAATGGGACATGGGCAGACTATTAACCGGGATACGGTGCTAGGTGGGAGGATCCTATCTCTGGAGGTTACCCAAAAGGGGGAGTTGCCTGGTATTTAAGTTGCTCCATATCTTTTAAGTACCAGCTCCTCCTGTTTCTTTCTTAGGCTGGGCGTTTTGAAATAGACTGGTCTTCTGAAGGGAATTTCTATGAGGCCAGCTTGACATATTTTTGCTCTCCTTCTGCCTTTCCACATAGGATCCCACCACTTCTTTCTATTCACCCTTTCTGAATGAGGAGTGTATGTGTCTTTTTGACTCGTACTACATCGTGTGTAACAGAGGGGAGCCGAGTGGGGCAAAGCAGGGCCAGAGTCCCCTCCCTCCCCTCTGTAACTGTGGTCCTAAATGTCGGCCCCTGAGTTGCTAAACTCCACTGCTCAGAATTGGAGAACAGATAGTTTCTGTGCTACTGTTCAGATATTTGACAGCAGACATTTCTTGTGCTAAGACATTTTCATCTCTTTCAGTAAAACCTCTCAGCACCAATTCTGATAACTATTTGCCAAACTGGTGGTGTGTGCCCAGAAAACGTTAGAATTTGCAGATGTCTGGACTTGAGTGGAGACATCGACTGAAGGATGTTTTGTCTTATTGTGATGCTAGATAGTGTTGTTTTGCTGTGTTTTAATTATAAGATAAGGTGGAAAAACCATGTGTGAATCTCGTCTTCCACCTAGCAGTTGTGTACAACTAGTAGTGCTATGGAAATGATAACTAGTAGTAGTGGTTGAGTGAATGTAAATCTTGTTTTTATTTCATGAATGTACCCATTTTTATTCATTCTGTTAACTGTTACAGTTGTAAGCACCCCTTTTTATTTGATCTGTCCGTTTGAATTTGGGGTGAGTTTTGGAAACCATGCTTACTGCCATTGCTGGCACATAGTACCATGGGGAAAACATGCTCAGATGTTTTCAGGGGATCTTCAGGTCTTGAGGTCACCCCCCACCCTCCCAGGTGTAAGCGAGACAGAATCAATATTGGATTTTCTAATCTGATTCACCTAAAAAGCAATTTTAATCCAACCAACTTCTCCTCCCCCCTCTCTCTCCTTCCATACCTTTGAGGCTCACTCCGTACGCCTCTACTCCCCCCTCCATCTACGTGTTGCTGTCATTTACCGTCCCCCTGGTCCTCTCTCTTCCTTTCTTTCTGACTTTGAGTCCTGGCTCACCTTCTTCCTCTCTGTTGATATCCCCACTCTCATCCTTGGTGACTTCAACATTCATGTTGATGACCCATCTCAGTCCTCAGTCTCTCGCTTCCTCTCCCTAGCCTCCTCCTTCAACCTCCACCTTTGGACCAACTCCCCCACCCATACTAATGGCCATTCGCTTGATCTTGTCCTGTCTAGAAACTGCTCTGTCGCTGATCTCTCCTTCGATCCTCATCCTATATCAGACCACTTCCTTGCCTCTTTCAACATTTCCCACTGTCCCCCCTCCCTGTCTCTTATACACATCTAGATGTGTATAAGAGACAGGTAAAGTGCCAGGTACACTGCTGGCACTATATAAATGTTTGTTAATAATAATAATAATAATAATAATAATAATAATAATTGGCACTGGAAAATAGGAAAAGTGAGGAAGACTGATGATAGCCTGACTGTTGGTGGGAACCAATGCCTTTTTGTCAATCCAAGTCATAACAGTCCTCAACTTCCCATAACACCAAATTTGACAGAAAACATGTTTTTCACCTCTGGTAAAGCCATAAGAAACCGAGGTTCTCACAACATGAGCTGGCAAGATCCCTAAAACATGAAGAGCTCTATTCCCATAACAAAGATATTTTCACCCAGCCTATCAGCCAATGAGGGCCCCGTTTTCATCAATAACAATGGCAGGTTCTCAGACAGAAACCTATAAAAACTGCACAATATTGTTTTGATTTTGGGGAGAGCATGTTCAGTTCATGCCATCCAAACCTGCTAACAGACAAAAGGCAACTTTTGAACTTGTTCCCAGTTGGGAACTTTATTTTGTTTAGGAAGCATGATATTGGTCGCAGTTGGGACTTAGTTTTCTTTTAGACTTTTTTTTCTCCCTCAGCCCAGTTGGGCAGAGTTCCTCTAGTGCTTCTCTGTCATTTCCCTCCCTTTGGAGCTTCCATGCTCCTTGCCTGTTTAGGGGTCATTTCCTCCCAGCACCTGGATTTTCTAGTTTGTTCTGTATTTTCTTTTTCATCTTATTTTTCAACTTCTTGCCTATTGAGAGGCAATTCATCCCTAACATCTAGTTTTCTAGTTTTTTGTGTTTTATTTTTCTTCTTTGTCTTTTTCCATTTTATATTTCAATTTTTGCTCAATTTTTCCTCCCTCCAGCATAGAAGCAAGCTTTCCATATTTACCACTAGCATCTATATCACTAGCATCTTTTTCATGCTTTCATGGTAGTGTGTAAACCAAGTTGGCAGGGCAATAATTGTAGCATTTAGAAACCCCTTGAGTGAGCTAATTCTGGGAAACAGAATTTTGGAGGTTATAGAACCCACCAGCTAACACTGCTTCCACCCAGATTTCTATTGCTACCAGCATGCTTTCATACAGCTGGCAGCCAACCAGGAAGTTTTGAGGCAGAACTACAGAAGACAGTAGGAGAGGTGGGACACAGTTCAGAGAGACAAGAAACGGGTGTGATCAGGACAAGATCTAGAAGAGACAGGGGGAAGGTAGCTAGATTGGAAACAGTCATGGCACTCCACCCCAGTTCTACACACAATCTCACCTAGTAACCTCAGGTACATAGTGAACGAGAGGGGAGGCAGAATAAAAGTTTGTAGGACCAGCATTAATGTACCTCTCCTTTTCAACTGACCCAGACCCTGCTGTCTCATTGCTAGCCCAGTGTTTGGAAGCCGTGGCAGAATGGATGTGGCAGAGCAGACTGAAGCTCAACCCCGATAAGACGGAGGTGATGTTGGTGGGGAGAGCGAGGGAGGTAGCGGCCCCCCGATTGGGGGGGGGTTTGACCTCCTATAGCTCAGCAGGTCCGGAGTCTGGGGGTGATACTGGACGCGGATCTCCACCTGGAGTGGCAGGTGGAGGCAGTCGCGAAGGCGACTTTCCGCCAGTTGCATCTGGTGCAGAGGATGCGTCCGTTCGTCTCTGGCCCAGACCTGGCCTCCCTCATCCATGCCTTCATCACCTCGAGGCTGGACTACTGCAACACGCTTTATGTGGAGCTTCCCTTGTGCCTGGTTTGGAGGCTGCAGCTAGTGCAGAATGCGGCAGCCCATCTCCTTACGGGGATGGGTCGACTCGGGAGCACATAATGCCTGTGCTCCGGACTCTGCACTGGTTGCCAATAGTGTGCCGAGCTAGGTTCAAGGTTTTGGTGTTGATCTATAAGGCCCTTCATGGTCTGGGCCCCTCGTACCTCGTCCTCCGTGCCCCAAAGCAGCTCCTTTGGTCTGCAGGGGGTGCCCTCCTGGAGGTCCCCTGCGTTAAGCGGGGAGGGGGGGCACAATGGAGAGGGCATTCTTGGTAGCCAGTCCATGCCTTTGGAACTCCCTTGCAGAGGAAGCTCGCCTGGCCCCAAGCCTGTTAACATTCCGGCGATGCTGTAAAATCTGGCTGTTCGCCCAGACCTTTGGGGATGGGGGGAGGGGGCTGAGGGTTTTATTTCCCCTACCCTATTTATTGTTTTAGTAAATTCCTGGGCCCTGTTAATATTTTAATATTTGAATTGTATTTTTTTGAAATATTTTAAATTGTTTTATATATATTTTATATGTATTTTTTACTGTTGAAAGCTGCCCCGAGCTGTTTTTAGGAGGGGGCGGGTACAAATTTAGAAAATAAATAAATAAATAAATAAAAGTATCAGTGACAGCAAAATCATTTCTGATAAGTTCATGGTGCATTTGCTATGACAAATGATGCCCTGTGCCCTCAGTCTTTTTTTGAGCAGCAGCTTTTCTTTTACAGCAGCAGTGTAGCATCTGGATGCAAGCCCTGCCATGATACGGGTGAAAATCTGGTGGCTGCCAGGCAGACGATGCACTGTGTTGCATGGTAAGGCTGCCTGATGTGGGGTAAGGCTGCCAAAATCGCAGTAATGGCAGTGTGGCTGCACCCATAATTATTTTATTTTATTTTATTTTTATTTATTAGCCACCCCCTCATGCCTACGGTATCTTGGGGTGGCTTACAAAACCAAAAAATACATCAATAAAATTCACTAAAAACAGAAGGACTAAGATTTAGTCACAGTAATGACAGAAGTTACGTTTTTAGTGAATTTTCCCCCTCACCATGACTTTTACAGCTTTTCCATGACTTTTGCCTAAAAAACACCACAGGAGCCACCTCTAACTCACCCCAGAGAAGAGAAGTGCCACTGGAAAGAGCAGCACGGAGACTGTAGACAGCACCAGCTGCTGCACTGATGTCTCTGGGGTTCTCCAAACCCCGCCCCTTCAGAACACGGCATGGTTGGAGGTGGAGGGCAGTAGGAATGTGTGAACAGAATGCCATTCAGATGTTTGGTCCGAAACCTGAGTTCAGCGGAGTTCAGTTTGGCCAAACTCAGCCAAACATTAAAAAAAAGTGCTATCGGTACTGAAACAGAAACAGAATTTTTTTTGGTATTGGTATTTTTGGCCCTAAAACCACCCCTGGTGTCAGGAAGTCTGCTCCTCAGCTGCCTCCCCCTTCCAGTCACATTTTCCCCACCCAAGGTCACATTTTTCCCACCCCTGAACTCATCAGAACTTTTCCGAACTGTTCAGAAGTTCTAGCGTTCGGTTCGGAAGTTCGGTTTGGTCGTCCAAACAAGCCAAGTTTGGGCTGAACTCCAAACTTCCGAACCATGTTCGCCCATCCCTAGATGGCAGAACTTGAGAAGTGGAGGGCAGAAGAGCAGTGTGGATACCATACTCAGTGCTGGCTGCCTCGCTCACATGTTGCTCCAAACCCCTCCCCTTCTGAGTGCGATGTGGCTAGAGGCAGAGGGCGGGGTCAGAGCTAGAAAGGTGTCATGGAAGAGATGGCAGCATTTCCTCTTCCTTTCCTCACATCTTGCTCTACCTTCCCTCCTTCCTGGGGGTTTTATTCTAAGAGAGATAAGGGAGAGAGCAGATTACCTTTTCCCCTGCCTGGGTCTTTCTTTCACAGAGATATAAGGGAAAGGTGTGTGGGTTCTGTTTCCTCCTTCCTGGGGCTTTCATTCTAAGTGAGATAGGGAAGAGTGGGGGCTTTCCTCCGACCCCGGACTTACAATCTAATAATATGTTATGTAAAGAAACACTGCATAAAAGTAAAATGGAACTTTTTTGATATATGAATTTTCCATGACTTTTTATCCTTTCTACCATGATCTACTCATGACTTTTTAGAAAAAATACCATGACAGCATCTTCATCCTAACCATAATCAACTAATTACTAAGACAGTTCCAGTAATGACACATAGTAAACAGTTAACTTGTAAACTGGGTGTTTTGGTTTTTAATGAAGTCTTGTAATGGTGTTTTCATTACACATGACACACAATATACAGTTGTAAACTGAACATTTTGGTGTTCAACAAAGTCATTTAATGTTGTTTTCATTATAAAGGTAGGCTTATCAACCACTAAATGTTTCCCCTGCATGTGGAGTCTTCTCCCTCCTTGTATTGTTGATTTCTTTCCAACTCTTCTATCTTCAGATTGATTTAGAGTGTTTGTATTAGCAAGATTTCTCTTTGCAATGTAAAAAAAACCACTCCTGCATCTTGATGTAACTTAAAATGCTTAAATCATATGCTGTTATTAGGACACATTAGATATATAATATTTTAATACCACCAAGGTGATGAAATTTCAAAAATACTCTACCTGCTCTCGAGCAGGAGGGGGAGGTGTATAAAACTAGTTAAATAAATAAATAAATAAATACCTCTGGTACATATCTCTGAAGACAAATAGAAAGCAGTTACACTCCAGGTAAACTTAAAATGTATAGAACTAAAGTTTATAATGAGCTTCTTATTAAGTTATAAAGACTATAAAAACAATTTAGATTATAACTTCTAATATTAATCTTAAATTGTATTTTCGAAAGGATTAATATACAAATTAATAATCAAGGCCACTTTTAAATTAGACACTCCTACTCATGTCCACCCATTGTACACATGTGGGAGCATCCTGTTTGATTTGGAGGTGCATAGGTGCATGCTTCTGTAACCCACACACCTCCACCCACCTCCACCCCATGCACAAAGTAACAGGCAAAAAGGTAGGTTGCTCCATGCCTGGAGGTGGGTAGAGATGGGTGTGCTCCTGGCTGCTCCCTCCCCCCACACATGACCCCCACAGCAGCGCTCCACCCACTGCACACAGACCACTCTTCTTGTAGATGGTTCATTTAAAAATGGCCGAAGTGAAATGGAGTTTAACATTAATTATGCATAAATGGCCTGGGCCTAGGGATGTGTGAACAGAATGGGGTTCGGATGTTCAGACGTTCGGTCAGAAAACTTAGTTTGGGTTCATGCATTCAGTCCCACGGAGTTCAGCTTGGGGCTTGGTGGCTTGCCTGGCACCCCTACTTGGCCAGGCATTGCAGGCTGCCAGGCATCAGTAGAGCAGCGGCAGACATTGGATTGCCCGGTAGCAGAACCCATGACACAGCAGAGGCAGCAGCAGCAGCAGACGGGCAGCGTGGCATGAGCAGCAGAAGGAAGGCTGAGGCAGGGTTCGAGTTAGCAACCAGGGCAGGCAGACAGGCAGTGTGGCATGAGAGGCAGTAGGGAAGGCAGGTTGGGACCTTGTCAGGGCACTCAGACAGGCTGGTGAAGACTGTGCAGTGTGTGAGAGAGAGACCCAGTCAGATAGGTGGGCCGAGATTGTCTAGTAAGAGTCTGGCTGGCAGGCTTACAGCTTCCCAATGCCACCCGGCATCATGAGGTCTGTCAGATAGGCCAGCCGAGGCCATCTAGTCAAAGAGAGAGAGAGGCAGGGTGGGCGCCGGGCATTGGTGGGGAGGGACAGCACCTCGGCAGCAGCAGCAGCCCAGAATGAGGAGGAAACCCTGTCCCAAGACTGCCCCTGGCACAGGATGGCATGTGCCACTGCACCATAAATCCATGTCCAGGGACAGCTCGGGGAATCCCAGCAGCGGAAGGTTCACCCTAAGGAACAGCAACTACTCCACCAACTTGTCCTCCAGTTTCAGGTGGTGCGGCAATCAAACGTCCCCCACCATAGAGAACACCCGCTCGCTGGGGACACTCATTAGTAGGCAGGACAACAGACCCCTGAGCACTTTGAACAGGGCTGGCCACACGTCCCTCTGAGAGCTGTGTCGCCAACATGTTCTGCCCCTCCCATCAGCACTGTCAGTGGTGCAGCAGCAGCAGCTAGTTGAGACCCAAAAGTGTCAGTGCACCATGAAAGAGCTGGGGTGGGGGCAGCTGCCAAGTTTATCAGCAGCTGCAGGATGTGGAGGACAGCGTGCCTTTCAAATGAAAGCCATGCTCATGTTGGGGGAAATGATTGTGTTGAATGGGCAGCCCTTCTCGTTGGTCAGGGACATGGGGTTTAGGTGCCTGATTAGATTCCTGGCCTCCCAGTTTAAGCTGCCTTTACACACTACCCTGAGTTGGCAGGTGATGCCAGCCTCATGGGGGAGCAGTTGGCAGGGGTTGGGGGTGCCACCCTCCACTTCACCACAGGCCTGTGGTTGGGTAGGAATGCCCAGCACACCTACCTGGAAGTGACAGTGCACTGGTGGCAGGACTCAGAGGCAGTGTTTGGCAGTGACGGGGGGGGGGCAGAAGCAGGGTATAGGTGGGCCCTGCTTCAGGCAGATGTCATGGACGCCCACAGCCCCACACTTCTTGGAACATCAAGGCAGCCCTGACCACCATGGTGAGGGAGTGAGTCATGCCAGGTGTGCCCCTCACCAAGGGGTGCATGGTGACACGCAACACGGCTAACATATTGAGGGCAGTCCACAAGGGGGGCTTCACCAGCATCCCTTGCACCGCACACACCCTTCACCTGGTGGGCTTGGGGGAGAAGGGGATTTGGGCAGGCACCCTTAGCTCCCTGATCGAGTGGGGGATGAAGCTGGCCGGTTTCTTTAACTGGAGCGTGAAGGGCAGCAACCTCCTCCAGGTGAAGCAGGCTGAGAAAGGCTCCCCAGTGCACCACATGGTGCAGGATGTGTACCCCAGGTGGAATTCCACCTTTCTGATGCTTGAGCAGCTTCTTGAGCAGAAAGCTGCCTTGCATCAGATTCAACTGGTGATGGACAGCGGGGCACCTCCAGGGTACAATCGGGCAGAACGGGAGATCCTGGCTCACACTGTCTTTGTTCTGAGGCCATTTCTGGCCATGACAGAGACCATCAGCTCCTCCATGGCCACCAGTGATGGCCCCAGATCCCTGATGTTGGGTCTTGGGGCTGGAGTGGCTGCCTGTTTCTTGATAGGGTGGAATGATGGCTCCCCTTGACTGTAACGTATGCCCCAGAACCAGGATGTTGGGTCCTGGGACAGGAGTGGCAGCTTCTCTGTGACATGGATGGACAGCCGTCCCTTCCTGGAACATATGCCCCAGAACCCTGATGGTGGATCCCGAGGCAGGAGTGGCTGCCTTTTGATGCAGTGGATGGACAGACCTCCCTGCCTGTAATGTAGGCACCAGAACCTTGACGGTGGGTCCTGGGGCTGGAGTGGCTGATTCTTACTGCGGTGGAATGACGGCTCCCTGTGAGTGGAATGATGGCCCCAAAACCCTGACGGTGGTTTCTGGGACAGGAGTGGCAGCTTCTGGATGACATGGATGGACAGACCTCCCTACCTGTAATGTAGGCCCCACAACCCTAATGGTGGGTCCTGGGCCTGGAGTGGCTGATTCTTGAAGCAGTGGAATGATGGCTCCCTGTGAGCAGAATGACGGCCGCAGAACCCTGATGGTGGGTCCTGGAGCTGGAGTGGCAGCTTCTGGATGAAGTGGAATGACAGCCCTCACTTCCTGGAACATAGACACCAGAACCCTGAGGGTGGGTCCTGGAGCTGGAGTGAGTGGCTACTTCTTGATGCGGTGGAATGACAGCTCCCCGTGAGCAGAATGATGACCCCAGAACCCTGATGGTGAGTTCTGGGACTAGAGTGGAAGCTTCTAGATGCAGTGGAATGACGACTCCCCGTGAATGGAAAGACGGCCCCAGAACCCTGATGGTGGGTCCTGGGGCTGGAGTGGCTGGCTGGCATTGGTGGAGCAGTGGCAGAGGCCCATCCGGGGCTCGGTGGTTGACACCCCTGCTCGGCTGGGCATTGCAGGCTGACTGGCCTCGATGTGGGACACTTGTAAGCAAGGGGAATGACAGCCCTCCCTGCCTGGAATGTAGGCCCCAGAACCCTGATGGTGGGTCCTGGGGCTGGCATGGCTGGCAACCCTGCTCAGCTGTGCATTGCAGGCTGGCTGGCATTGGTGGAGCAGTGGCAGAGGCCAGGGCTTGGTGGCTGGCACCCCTGCTTTGCCGGGCATTGCAGGATGGCTGGCCTGGGTGTGGGACATTTGCAGACAATGAGGTGGACCTACAGAAGTCTCCCTGCCTAGAACGTAGGCCCCAGAACCCTGATGGTGGGTCCTGAGGCAGGAGTGACTGGCACCCCTGCTTGGCCAGGTGCTGCAGGCTGCCAGACATTGAGGCCTGGCCAGGGCTTGATGACTGACACCCCTACTTGGTCAGGTGTTTCAGGCTGGCATCCTACTCAACTGAGCTTAAGAAGCTCTATTGCAAATTGGGCAAGTCTTACCCAGTGGTGAATCTCGTGGACACTCAGCCCCACCCCTCCCCACTGGCACACTCATCTGAGCTATGCCCATCTACAAGAGTGAGGAACAAATGGCTGATGTGCAGTACCAGCAGCAGCAGACATTGGATTACCCAGACACAGTAACTGCGGCTAGCACCCCTACTCAGCCGGGCATTGCAGGCTGGCTGGCATTGGTGGAGCAGCAGCAGAGGCCCAGCCAGGACTCAGTGGCTAGCACCCCTGCTAGGCCAGGTATTGCAGGCTTGCATCCTACTCTCAGGATCTCAACAAGCTATTCTTCCAATTGGTCAGGCCTTGCCCAGTGGTGAATCACGTGGCAATCCAGTAGCAGACATTGGATTGCCAGGGCACAATACCCATGGCACAGCAGAGGCAGCAGAAGTGGACATTGGGTTGCTGGGGCACAGAACCCATGGCACAGACAGCAGAGGAAGCATTGGCAGCAGCAGCAGACATTGGATTGCCCAGTAGCAGAACCCATGGCACAGACAGCAGAGGCAGCATTGACAGCAACAGCGGACATTGGATTGCCTGGGCACAGAACCCATGGCACAGAAAGCAGAGGCAGCATTGGAAGCAGTGGCAGATATTGGATTGCCCGGGCACAGAACCCGTGGCACAGACAGAAGAGGCAGCAGCAGCAGACATGGATTGCCTGGTAGCAGAACCCATGGCACAGACAGCAGAGGCAGCACTGGCAGCAGCAGTAGACACTGGATTGCCAGGCCACAGAAACCATGGCACAGACAGCAGAGGCAGCATTGGCTAGGGATGGGCAAACAGATCGCGGTTTGGGTTTGGCCATTCGGTTCAGCTGCGTTCGGGTCATATGTTCAGTTCGGCCATTTGGTTCTTTTGTCGGGTTCGGCTGTTCGGTTCGGGTTCAGCTGTTCAGGGGGAAAAAGTATCGCAAGAGCACGTGAAGCCATAATCGCGCCGGAAAATGGAATTTCGAGTGTGTGCGGAGCTGTGTGGCGAGTAAGTGTGTTTGGCTGTGTGGCTGTTCGGTCTGTGTGTTTTGGCTGTGTTTGGGTTGGGTTTGGCTGTGGTGGTGTTGTGGTTGTAGTTGGTGAGTGGTGGTGTGTGTTGTGTGTTGTGGATGACTGTTTTGGCTGTGGGTGGGGTGATTGTTTAAAAAAAAATATGAAGAAGGCTGCAGTGCTTATTTGCTGGCTGGGGGCAAACTTGCTGCTTGAGGAGGAGGAGAAAGTTGCGATCGTTAGCACTGCCCCTACTACACCTCCGGTGGTGGTGTCCAGCTCCTCGGCTGAGGATCAAGCGGCGGGCTCAGGAGGTGCTGCCAGGTTTGTAAACGTTTTTTTTACTTTGAGGACAAGAAAGGCTCTATCCTTTAGAACAAGCTCAATGGCGTGCTTGTGGGTGCGTGGGTGGTGGGCATCAGTCAGGCACAAACAGTGGGCCTCAGCTCGTGGCAGCGGATGTCTGCCACAGAGAGAGAGAGTACTGTAGTTTGGAGGGCTCTGGCATGAATAGCAACCCCACCCAAATGTGCCAGGCTAGCAAGGGTCCCCACTCTCCAGTTGCCATCCCATTCCATAATCACCCCCAAATAAGGGCAGGGTCTTTCCAGTCAGGGTCACATCTCTCGTCACCATCCCTAGCACCCCAAGGAGGGCAGGATTTACACGTGCCAGCCAGGGTCTCCCAAGCACCCCAGGAAGCGCAGGCTTTGCACGTGACAGCCAGGGGCTTTCTAGTTGCAATCCCTAGCATCCCCTAGCACCCCCGGGAGGGTAGGATTTGCACGTGCCAGCCAGGGTCTCCCAAGCACCCCAGGGAGCACAGACTTTGCACGTGACAGCCAGGGGCTTTCTAGTTGCAATCCCTAGCATCCCCGGGAGGGCAAGATTTGCATGTGCTTTCTAGTTGCAATCCCTAGCACCCCAAGGAGGGAGGACTAGCCTAGAGGCATCATCATCATAAATGCATGATATTACTTTGGTGTTCTTAATGTGTTCCCATTTCAGAGAGGAATCAGATGCCAGTCCCAGCACTGCTGCCAGGCCAGGCCAAGGAGGAGGACCCCTAGGCAGAGGTTGCCAGACTTGCCACTGCCAGTGACACCCCCAGACATTCGGCGCCGGCAGTCAGATGTCTGGAGGTTTTTTGACAAGGGCGACGGAATTGCCACATGCAAGGTATGGCACGGGCACTGGAACAACAGGGAATGAATTGCCCTATGACCTGACCTGTTAGGAAC
>QEPC01009978.1:1020006-1039661 GCA_003113815.1 Sphenodon punctatus | reverse complement strand
GCTGCAGATGGACTTGGCAGCTGCCCCCACCCCAGCTCCTCCATGGTGCACTGACACTGCTGCTGCTGCTGCTTCCCCTAGCAGCGATACCGCTCCTGCTGCTAGAGACAGCTGTTCAAGCAGGATGTTTGCCCGCTGATGGACGTGGATGACTGGCTGCTGCAGTCAGGAACCCGGTGGTGTCCACTGCCCCTGCCTGTCCACTTACCAGCACAGCACTGTGGCATCCCTTCAGGTGCCTCACCATGGCAGTTATGCCAAGGTTGGTGAACACCTGCCAACGCTTCACCACCTTCTGGCACAAAGTGCACTGCACCTCCCTGGGATTATCCACTCGCACCAAATTAAAATGCGCCCAAACGGAGGATTTTTTGCCCCCTCCTTCCTTCTGGCCCACATTGGGTGATGCACTGCTGACAGTGCTGCTGGGAGAGGCAGAACATGGTGGTGACACAGCTCTCAGAGGGACAGCCATTGCCTCAGCACCAGACATCTCCTCTGCAGGACTAGTGTCTGCCTCGCTGTTCCCAATCAGAGTGATATCCCACGAAGGGAAGTACTGGGACCCTGAGGTTGATGGACTGCCTACCATGCTGCTGCCACTCTCTGTATGCCCCCTATAGCTGCTGCTGCTACTACTACTGTTGCTCCTCTCCCTGCTGCCATTGCCCAGGTATCGGGCCTTGCCTCTAGCATCTGGGGTAGGATCCACCAGCCCTGGACTGCTGGGGATCACCTCAACAATGGGGGACATTGGTGGCCCTTGAGGAACATCTGACCCTGAAGCACCTCCTACTGCAGCCGCAGCAAAGACAGCTGCAGCCTCCTGGACTGCAGGTCTTCCAGTGCCCTGTGAGGCAGTGGAGGATACTGGCAGGAGGCGCCGCCGAACCACACCCCGGCTAGTGCCACTGCTGGGAGCCTCTGAAGTCTGACTGCCAAAATCAGGCCTGTGCAGTTTGGGGCGTGGTGATGGACTTGGGCTGCTGGTGATGCCTGCCACTCCAGTGGCACAGCCCCTGCCACCTCTGCCACGTGCCCCATTGCCTGCGTTATGGGAAGCAGACCGGCCTCTCCTGCTTCCCTTCTCCATTTTTCCTTTCCAAGTTCTGCGGAGGAAGATTTATTTATTTATTTATTTATTTATTTATTCATTCAGAATTTCAATATTATGTATACCTACGACACCAACTCTAACTGCTATTAACTATTCTAAAATCTATGGAACTAAATGGAATATTATCTAATATCTACAAAAGCCTAGTCTGACAAACTGAATCACTACACACTATCTCTATCTATCTCTATAACTAAGCTAACTCCTACAACTATCTATCTATAGTAACTATCTAATATTTAATATCTATTTATATATACACAGGGATGGGGGGGCATAGACAGCTCACAACAAACAACACAGGGAGGGGTACAAAACTGAAATGAAAGCTAAATCAATATGATCCTACTCTAAATAAATCCCAAAACAGGGGAAGGAATGGATGAAGCCCTGACCGCCATGGTGAGGGAGTGGGTCATGCCAGGTGTGCCCTTCACCAAGGCATGTGTGGTGATGGACAACACGGCCAACATATTGAGGGAAATCAGGGATGGAATATACAGTGGGAGGAGAAGGATTCAATGGAGGGTAGAGAGAGAGAACACAGGGAGGGGTAAAACATAAAAATAACACCTAAATCTATCTAATGTAATCTAAATAAATGAAACTACAGAGGTAAATGTGTGGTAATTGGTGAGGAGGTGGATGGCAATGGATTGGGAGGTACACAAACTGCTGGGAGAGGGATACTTCTGAAAACGCCTGCTTACAGGATCAGTGGCTAGCTCAGAAGGAGTTGGAAGGGGGGAGGGCAATGACTTTTGTTACTGCTGCGTCCGCCTTACCACAAGCCCCACTGGCTCTGTGCAGCCTAGCACCATGCCAATTGCAGACTGCGAAGCCATTGGTCTGAGGAAAAGAGGAATGGTGATTGGGCAGGCTGGCTGCTAGTCCAAGCCTCTCCACCTCTGGCACCAGGAATTCTGCTCCTCAGCTGCCCCCCGCCTCCTGGGCCTTCCAGCCCTGTTTCTCCCGCCCAAATGCCGCCGAACTCACCCCAAAGCGGCAGAAATGTTTGCGGCTTCGTCCGTTCAGTTTGACTATCCAAACGGACCGAGTTTGAGCCGAACACCCAACGGCTGAACCGCATCCGCACATCCCTACCTGGGCCTTTTATAAGTGAAATTGTGCCTCATTCCGTAGGCTCCATCATAGCCTCTGAATTCAGCCAAGAGTGCTCTCCTGCACATACCATCAGTGTGCCATGTTCGTAAGGTAAACAGTGTACAGAGAGAAGTTTTCAGTAACTGCTCCACAGTTGTGGAATTAACTTCCCCTACAGGTTCACCAAAGCCCTGTCACCTGTGGCGCCCACCACCAAAGGCATCCCTCTGCTCTCAGCCCACAACAAGATGCAGTAGTGCCATCTGCCAACCAGAATGGTGCCAGGTTACAGTTATTGCCAGATGTAGAGACACTGTCCACCAGCCAAAATGGTGCCAGGGTACAGTTAGCACCAGACACAGTCAACATTTACCAGTCAGAACAGTGCCGCACCAGTGCAGCCCAGAACGGACAGCCAGAGCTTCTAACTCCTTACTGCCTATAGGAAAAAAACATATCCAGGAAACTAAACATACTCACAGGAATGTTTAGCTGGTCCACTGAGTCTCCAGTGTGACGACGAGGTAGCCATGGTTCTGAAATTAAGAAAAAGAGATATGAAGCTGAAAAACACCTCACATGGGAAAAGTGGATAGCAGCACCTAACTGTGTCAGACAGGAGACTCCCATACTGGCATCAGACACCCTAGTAGCACGAGATCTAACTTGATGTGGGACTTGGCACAGAAGCATCCCATAACAGATCACTGCACACAAAATCAACTCAATGCACAATCATCACTGAATGATCTCTCGCATATAACCACAGTTAATAGATGCAATAGATGACTCGTTCATGGGAGAGACAGACCAGATTAATCAGGCCATTCATCACCTGGAACAGTTCTGCAGGATGACACTTTGCAGATGCTGTAAGAGTAGAGACAAACGCTTTCTTTGTCACCATCACAGCCAGGGTATAGTCCTTCAAAAATGATCTCTTCCTCAATCCGTCAGCTTCAGTGTGAGTTGAGCACCACCTACATTCTAACTGCCAACCTTCCCACTTCAAATGCCTCAGGTATCCCGTATACCAGGAGGAACTGTGCTATTTCAGTGGTGGGAGTGCATACCGGGAGCACAGCAGATGTGGGAGCACAACTGTGTCAATGGCTGTGGTCAAGATTTCATTCCACAAAGTGTCCAGGTCATCAACACAGTTGTCATCAAGGTCAGTGGGTAAATCCCCCAGAGAGTTCAGGAAACCAATTGAATCCATTAGTCTCTGGGAGCAGAACAAACTAATTGATCCATCACCCTGACAGGGGAATAAGAGGGCAGGGATGTGGGCCTTCAGAAGGTAGTGATCCAACTACGACAGTGTTTACATTGGTTACGTTATTACTTGGGATCGACCCATGGTTTTCACGTGGGCAATGAAATTCCACTCTGGCTCTGAAACGTTAGACCACATCCACACCTTCAGCTCCCGGCCAGTCTGTGCATATTTTGACTCCATAAGAGAATCCGGAAGCCAAAACGTGCAGGTTTGACTGTTATGAAAGCCCCCCTGCACAGCTTTGTCAACAATTACCTGGGAAAGTACAGAGTTGGATTTCCCTGATCTGCACTCTTCTGTTTTTTTCCAGCAAAGCTGCATGGGAGGGCAGGGGGCTTTCACTCTGGCCAAACCCTGCACGTGTTTTGGCTTCCTGATTCTCACCTGGAACCAAAATATGCAGGGACTGGCCTGGAGCTGAAGGTGTGAATGTGTTCTAACTCTCAGTGTGTATGTTGAAGTCACACAAGACTATAACTCTACGTGACCTCAAGACCACCTCTGAAACCAACTCAGCCAGGATTTTTCACCCTGTCTTTTGTGATTGAAAACAACAGGAGATGCATTAAATGACACTTTTAAGCATGCACCCATGTTCAAAACCGCACGTTACTTTCCCTGTGGGGGATTTCCATCTTGTTTGTTTCCCCTGGCACAGTAACATGGGCAAGCACCCTTAGTGTAATCTTCCCCCACTAAAGTCCTTTTCAATTGACCCAGACCCTGCCATCTCATTTCTATCCCAGTGTTTGGTGGTAGTGGCGGAATGGATGTGGCAGAGCAGACTGAAGCTCAACCCCGATAAGATGGAGGTGATGTTGGTGGGGAGAGCGAGGGAGGTATTGGCCCCCCTGATTGGGGGGGGTTTGCCCTACTATAGCTCAGTAGGTCCGGGGTCTGGGAGTGATATTGGATGTGGATCTCTGCCTGGAGTGGCAGGTGGAGGCAGTCGCGAAGGCTGCCTTCCGCCAGTTGCATCTGGTGCGGAGGATGCGTCCGTACGTCTCCGGCCCAGACCTGGCCTCCCTCATCCATGCCTTCATCATCTTGAGGCTGGACTACTGCAACACGCTCTACGTGGGGCTTCCCTTGTTCTTTGTTTGGAGGCTGCAGCTAGTGCAGAATGCGGCAGCCTGGCTCCTTTCGGGGGCGGGTCGTCGGGAGCACATAACCCCTGTGCTCCGGACTCTGCACTGGTTGCCAATAGCGTGCCGAGCCAGGTTCAAGGTTTTGGTGTTGATCTATAAGGCCCTTCACGGTCTGGGCCCCTCGTACCTCAGGGATCGTCTCGCCCTCCATGCCCCACAGCGACTCCTTCGGTCTGCCAGGGGTGCCTTCTTGGAAGTCCCCCGTGTTAAGCGGGGGGCCACAATGGAGAGGGCATTCGCGGTGGCAGGGCCACGCCTTTGGAACACCTTCCCCGAGGAAACTCGCCTGGTCCCAACCCGTTTGACATTCCGGTGAAGTTGTAAAACCTGGCTGTTCGCCCAGGCCTTTGGGGAGGAGGGGAGGGGTTTGTGGGGTTTTATCTCCCCTTACCCTATTTATTGTTTTATTGTGATTTCTGGTCCTGTTTTAATACCTTTATTTTGGAATGTTTTAATTGTTTTTAGATGTATTTTATATTTGTGGTTGGTTTTTTTATTTGTAAGCCGCCCCGAGCTGTTTTAGGAGGGGCGGGGTAGAAATTTGATAGATTAAATAAATAAATAAATAAATTAAGTCACTGGTGGCAGACTTTGTCTTTATAGATCCTTTACTGAACATCACCATAGCCCAAATGTCGTGTCACCAGGGTTATATCACTCACAATTTTATTCCCCTCCTGATTATATATACTGTATACACACCAATATATAGGAACACATTAAGGTCTTCAGATTCAAATATATTTGGAAAATATAATTTTTTAAAAAATATTCTGAAATGTTAGATGTGGTTCAGTATTCAGTAAATGCTTTTATTTCTTGAATTAGTCTCTTTGTAGAAAATTCTAGCCCCAGAAATACTCAATAGTCTTGGACAGTCCGTTTTCCTGTTCACATGGAGAGAAAAACGAGAGTATTCAGAGAGACTGTGCATGCAGGTTGTTCTCTTTTGCATCTCATAGCTCTCTTGCTCAAGAACTCAGTAGCTGAGGTTTGTTCCTTGCAATTACTCATGCTGTGTACTGCATCTTTGAAGTCTTGTTCTTTTATTCCAAGTAAACGATCCCCCAGCTGTAGCTTCATTTTAACTAATTGGGAGAATATCTTTTCTTCTTAGTGGATGTTTTGTTTACTGTATATATGAGCTGGTCAAAATCAAGATAATTCTTGTCTTGTCTGAATGACTTTTCTGGGCAATTTAATTGTCTGTGGAAGGGATGAGAATTTGAATGGGCAAGGGCAGTGTGAAAACAATGTCATATTAGACAGCTGTCTGTTTGCAAAATACAGTATTAGTCAGACAATGTGTTTACATTTTAACTTAAGGTTTGACCTTGTTGAATATCTTAGCGAAATAGTTGAGGATTTCTTCTGAGCGAGATCATTAAGAATACTTAGAAAATAAAATAATAAAAATTAGCAGTCAGAAAGAAAATTGATCAAAGCAATTTAACCATTACATAAAAAATTTATTAAATAGATTTTCTTTCTGCTTCCAACTAGCCATGACCTCTTATTTATTTCCTTTTTCCTTGATCAAATAATTGTAAGACAAAAAGAATAATTTGTTAAATAACTAGAGTAAATTATGCAAGCAAAAAACCCTTCCAGGATAATTTTAGTTTGTAGAAATGAAGATCTTTGAATGTTTGGTTTGTTTACAAGATTCCTCCCCGCCCCCCACCCCACCCCTTTGATTAAACATAAAAAATGTCTCTCCTTTGAGTTACAATTATAAATAATTACAAAGTCATTTATCTTGTGCACAGAAATTTACTGAGGAAGTTACATAAATATGATTGCACTGCAATTTTTTTTGTTTTTACTATAAATCTATTGAAACTTACCCCTAAAGACAATAGGGCCAATCTAGAAGTGCTTTATGCACTGTGAGCAAGGTGCATGTATGCAAATATTGAGCAAGTGTTTGCACAACTGTTGCACACCACATGCGCAGCCCTGTGCAGGCTATGTTTGTGGTACACATGCTGCACAAATACCTGTGCAATATTTGCATATGCACACCTCACAATAAAAAGAAGGTACTGGATTGGTTTTAATTACTGTAGGAAATGTTCTTGTATATAAATAGATGTCCCTTGATCAACCACTTGGATTAGTTTCCTCATATAATTTGGAGAAGGTGCCTTGAACATCTGAGAGCTGTGTGGATCCATTTTTTCTTATATGATATTTTTATGTGGCCAAATTTGAAGTTCTTTTGGTTCCATTAAAATTCACAAATATTTGAAGACACATTCTGATTTCTTATTGCTTTGCATTTTAGCCATGTGTTGGTGTCATTTGTTTTACTTACTCTAGTAGTATTAATACACTTTGTAAGCATTCACATGAACATAGAGTACTTGCCCAGGGGGAGTCTACCCAGAAGATATGTGATCCTTTCCTTTTGGGGAGGATCACATACTGCTGGAGGTTGTCTGTTGTGGAGAATGTACTCCTTTTAATCAGGAGCACATACCCCCAGAAGAAGTAATTACATCTTACTTTGCTTTAAACTAGGGCTTTTACTCACTTCTCATATTCACGCTTTTCTCAAGAAGAATCAGGGTTCTCAGCTCGTTCTTGCAAATGAGAATAAGCCGAGAATTGCCCCTGACTCTCGCCAAGAAAAGCGAGAATCTCACTTTCGCCCCGCACTTGTTAAAAAACAACCAACCAACCCCCTTTGAGTCTGGGGCTGCTCCAGGATTCCTCTCTACTTCTCTGTGAGGACAGGCATGGGAGCGGGTTTGTTGAGGAGGTGGCCACCTCACAGGAAACAAGGGTGGGGGACCCACTGTGCATATGCAAAAAGGCTGCCAGGGCTGTTCTACACATGCATACAGTGGGTTTTGATTTTTTTTTAAATACTTGCAACATCGCAGAAAGTTCTTGAGATCTTGTCAAGATCTCGGTAACATTTCTTGTTCCTTGTGAGAATCTTGCTAAAACTCAGAATGGTTTGTGATCCAGTCCTACTTTAAACATATGTTCGGGTGAAGAAAGCAGAGTTAAAGTACAGTGAAGGGTAATTATAGTTACGCAAATAAGTCTTGAACCATAACCAAGATCATTCTGAGATCTCAGTAATGATTCTTGATTCTCTCAAGAAACAAATTGATTCTCGTTTCAGTGACTCTCTAAATAAAAAACAAAACAAAAACACTTTAGCCTATGTTTTGTGCAACCTTGGTTTTGTGTAGTCCTGAAAAAAATGGAAGTTAAAGCCAGGCAGATTTTTAAAAAAGAATTAATCTCTCCAGAGTAACTGTATGAACAAAAGCAAAGTTAAGGGATAGTTGGCATAGATATGTACAATCATTAATCCAGAGGGTAGCCTCCTTACTATTGTTTGTGCAAATTCTTACAAAGGAACGTAGTTATTCTCAAGTGATTATTTTAGGTGGTGAAAACCCCAGGGGCAGCCTGACTATGTGAACACAGAAAGAAATTGAGAGAGACATTGTTTTGAATAGTTTGTTTTTTATTTTGAAGAGTTACAAATATACAGTATGACATCTGAAAAAAGGAAGACTGTATCTGTTATGCCTTCTATTTATTCCCTTTATTGTTTTATTCTGATGGTGACTGACATTGTGTTAGAAACCCAGGTTTCCCCAAGAACAGCAGGTGCCATGTCAGACTGCTGTGCTGCTTCTTTAAGAGTAAACCACTGCAGTGGTTACTAAGAAGATCTTGAAAAACTGCTTCCCATTTCTGCTGTGACTTCCACATTATTTAAACCCCCAGCAGCTGTTCTGTGCTGGCTATCTGATGCTGTCAGAATGATTGCTGGCCTCACTCTGCTTCTTGCCTCAGTGTCTCCTTGCCTTGCTTTGTCTCCAGTGTTCCTCATCCATGTCTCCTGCTGTCTCTGTTATCTTCTATTCTAACCTTGTGTTTACTCTGGTGCCTATTTCCCTAGATACCTCTTTCCTCCATGCCTTGTCTTCTGACCCAGACCTCGTGTTCTTCCTAGAGTCTCCCCAACCCCAGTGTATACTGATCCTTTCCCCCCTGCACTCACCTTGTGTCCACACTTGTATCCCCTTCCTCTGCTTGTGTGGTTTATGTTCTCATTAACCCTTTGTGACCCGCTGGCTCCCTTGCTTCCTTCACTTTACTCATGCAGCCCCCCCCCTTTCTGATGTTGCTCTGGTATGCCCTTGCCTCTAAGTATGCTTTTACACATGACAAAAATGGGTTCCTATAAGTGCTCGAGATCATGCCGGGTGTTATAAATGCTAGAGTTTTGTAATGTGTAAATGCACTGTTCCCCTTTTATGCGGCGAGATCTCACAATCTTGTAAGACGTGACTTAAAAGGCTGTGAGATCTCACTGCGAAAAAGGGGAATAGGGCACTCACGCATTTAAAAACTCCAGCATTTATAACACCTGCTATGATCTCGAGCACTTATAAGAACCCATTTTTTCCATGTGTAAAAGCGGCCTCACACCTAGCTCCCTCACCTCTGCATTCTGCACATGTGCTTTTGTACCCCTTCGCCTCTTGGAGTTCATATGTTTCCGTGTTGTCTCAGCATCAACGTCAGTTCATTCTTACTGCTGATTCCTGGGAAGCAATTCACTATCTCTGTGATGATCCATTTCCACAGTCTCTGTCTGTTACCTGGACCTCGCTATCAGGCTCTTCTCACTATTCCCTAACCCCTCTCCCTAACAGTAACCAGCATCCCTCTTCTTAAATCCCCTATTGAGCCTACTCAGACTGACTGAGACTCTCTGGTTCCTTATTCTCATGAAAACCCTCATGCTACAAGTTAGGGAACTCCAGGAGCAGCAACTAGAAATGGTGGCTACTGCAAGAGCAGGGGTTTTGGCCTCCTAAGAACCCAAGTCCCCCTGCCCCAAGAAGTTTGATGGTGATAGGCACCTATGTCAGAGCTTCTTTGCTCTGTGTAAACTGGTGTTTACTACCCAAACAGGTACTTATGTATCTGATCTGGCCAAGGGGTCCTTCACCATCGGGTATCTGTCAGGCACAGCCCTTGCCTGGGCCACCCCATTATTTTAACAACTAATAGGCCTTTGATAACTGACTATAACAGGTTTGCAAAAGAGTTCAAAGCGATGTTTGATTATCCTCATTGGGTAAGTGATATGGGGGCTCTCATGCTGAATCTGCAACAAGGTCGAACTTCTTTCCTTGACTATATTACCACCTTCCAGCAGTTGGAGGCTGACTTGGGTTGGCTGGATCTGATGTTAAGGGTGATGTTCCAGAAAGGTCTTAATGAAGAACTGAAGGATCATCTGTCACATTTATTTTTTTATTTATTTATATTTATATGCCACCCTCCATGCCTACGGCATCTCGGGCGGCTTCCAACATAATATAAAACAGTTTTTAAAACAATTTTTAAACATAAAACAAATTTAAAACACCCCTCACAAAAATTAACCCACCACCCCACCCTCCCCTCCGAAGGCCTGGGTGAACAGTCAAGTCTTACAAATACGTCGAAAGGCCAACATATGTGACAGCTCTGTACACCTTAGCTGACTTAATCACCCTTGCCCTACGAATAGTTGATCACCGAAAGGTATCAGGAATGGAGTCAAGAATGTTTAGGGGATCAGTGGCCTGGCCTTCAGGAGAGTAATTCTTTGTCCAGCCCTACCTCAGGTGGATCTGGAGACTATGCAAGTGGGAGCCTTGTGAGGTCCACTTTCAGAGAAGGAATGGAAAAGACGGTGGCAGTCAAGACTGTTTCCATTGTGATGAATCCAGGTATTTTGCCAGGGATTGTACTTTACAGCCCTAAATCAAGAGGGGGCAGGAAATGACAGGTGCTGAGGGACCAGAGGGGACCTGCAGGTGAGCCTTAATACCCCTTCACCCCTAGCCCATATGCAAGGCACACAGAACCCTGGGGGGACATCCCACGTCCTTTTGCCTGTGACAATAACTATCACCAAGGGCTATTCTGTTGTAGTCAGGGTCTTGATAGATTCTGGGGCAATGGGTAACTTTATGGATGGTCTACTGACCAGACATCATGAGATGAAGCTGCTTACTTAACCCAATCCAGAACTGGTGCACACCAAAGATGGGTCCCACCTTGCCTCGGGCCCTGCAGATACTGAGAACCCAACTTTATTATGTATGGTAGGCTGACACCAGGAACATCTTCTGTTTGATGTGGTTGCTTTCCTGCATTTTTCATTGATTCTGGGCATTCCCTGGTTATCATTGCATGATCCAACGATCCAGTGGCCCATAGGGTGCACCAGTGTGAATCCCAATACTGCAGAGTGTGCTGCCTGCAACTGGACCCTCTGGGCCAATGCCAAGCCACCCAGGAACTTGGTGATCGCCCCGACGGGGAGGACCCACCTGAAGCCCTTCCTCAGGAATACCGCAGTCTTGCCTATGTTTTAGTGAAAAGGAGGTGGAGGAACCCCCTCCCCATACTATGACTGTCCTATGTAATTATGGCCAGGAGTGGACCCTCCATTTGGTCACATCAGTGTACTTGCTGACCCTGATTTAGTTTAGAAGCCCTGTGGTGCTGCATTACTGATAATCTCTGGAAGGGTTTCATCCACCCCTCAATGTTCCTGGCCAGAGCTCCTATTTTTTTTGTGCCGAAGAAGGATGGGGGCTATGGCCATGCATAGACTACCAGGGCCTAAATCCCATCATGATACATAACCAATATCCTCTCCCCTTGATACTTGAGCTTCTAGATTTATTAAATTGAGCCACAGTGTTCACAAAATTAGATTTCTGTGGGGCCTATAATCTAGTGAAAATGTGCCAAGGAGACGAGTGAAAGATGGCCTTTCGTACCTGGTACAGGCACTTTGAATATCTGGTAATGCCATTCAGATTAGTCAACACACCTGCCACCTTTCAGCACTTCATGAATGATATTGTACAGGACTTGCTGGTTGTCTTTGTTATATCCTACCTAAATGACATCCTGATTAAAACTTCCTCCCTTGCCGATGACATACTCTAGGTTTTCTCTGTATTGTCTCGCCTACATGAGCATCATCTAAATAGTAAGTCAGAGAAATGTGCCTTCCACCAGACTACCATTGAGTTCCTGGGATTTGTTTTCACACCTCAGGGAACTCAAATGGACCTACACAAGGTGTCAGCCATAGAGGACTGGCTGCCCTCTAATTTTTTCTAGGAGCTGCAGAGGTTCCTTGTGAGTGCTAAATATTCACCACTATGTGGACACCAGTACATTCACCAGTACATTCACCACTATGTGGACACTACTGAGTCTCCCACCTGGTGGCTACAAAAAAACCACCTAACTCTATAAGTGGGATCAAGAACAACAGACTGCATTTAAGGCAGTGAAAAAAATCTTCATTTCAGCACTTATCCTATGTCATCCCAATTAGGAGAGATCCTTCATTGTAGAAATGAATGCTTCATATGTGGCCTTGGAAGCATTAGTGTCTCAAGAAGATCCCTATTTGGGGTTTTGACATCCATGTGCATTCTATTTCCGAAAATTCCTTTCTGCGGAAAAGAATTACACGATGTTAGAAAAGAAATTTCTGGCCTTTAAGGTCACCTTCATTATGTGGAGGCATTACATGGAGGGTGCCCAGCATCCGTTAATAGTTTGGGTCAGCCACAGTAACCTCAGATATCTCCAAACGGCTTGAATAGCTACTGCCCGCCAGGCCTGTTGGCCACTTTTCTTCGCACACTATGACTTTCAAATTTGATACCACCCCAGATTCCAAAATGCTCTAGCAGATGCCCTATCATGATATTACCAGACAGATGCCAACTGACCAACTATGAGTGTTTTCCGTTACAACTCTTCAACAATTTCTTCAATGCCATTCAAAAAAGGACCCTGGACTAGCACAAAACTCCCAGTATCAACTTGATCATGGAATATACCATTACTGCGGCCTTGTGGTAGTTCCTAAAACCTATTCTTCTCCATGCCCACCATGATGCTCCACTTGCAGTGCATCCTGGAATATTCTGCACTATCATTATCTTCCAACACCATTTCTTCCTGGAATGAAAAAAGATGTAGCTGCCTATGTTCGAAGTTGTAGTACCTGCAACCACACCAAGACAGCAAGGCAACAACCTGATGGCCTCCTACAACTGGCATTACTGCCTCGGGGACCTTGGCAATGTGTTTACTTCTTCCTAGTAAAGCTTCTGCCCCACAGGGCAGACTATGATATTGGTGGTGGTGAACCAGTTCATTAAACTGGCTCATTTAATCACCTATGCATCCCTGCTACAGCCCAACAAATGGTACAATTGGTGATCTTGAGTATAGAAAAGTTACACAGCCTACCTCAAGAGATCATTACTGACCGGGGAACCCAATTTGTTTCAAAATTTTGGAAGGCTTTGTTCTCTCTCCTAAAGATCCAACTGACACCCAGGATAGCCTATCACTCTGAAGCCAATGGGCAAGCTGAGTGGTTGAAACAATGCCTGAAACAATACCTGCACTGTTATATAATCTACCTGCACAACAATTGGGTGGACTACTTGGCAGTGGCCAAGTAAACTAATAACAGTTCCCCGAATGCCTCATTGGGCATCTCTCAATTTTTTGTCACTTAGGGATACTGTTCCCCGTTATGTCTGGACACCATCACCACCTGTTCTAACAGAAGGGACCATGGTACAAAGGTTACAAGAGGCTCATGCAGAAGACAGGAATACTTGGAGGAAGCACAGCAGGGCTACAATTCCCAAGCTGATAAACACTGGCAGTCAGGACTAGGACTGAACTGAATAGTATTTCCAGGTATTTGGACCAATTTTTGAAGTTCTGAATAGTCGGTTTGAGTACTCGGAGGCAATTCTGTGTTCTTGCTAAAGGTTCAGATTTCAGAGAGTGAAGCAAAGAACTCCTGAAAACTTTGGAAAACTTCAGAAAAGCTCGGTGCCACCTTGACGCCTCAGCAGGTGTTGCCATGTGCAGCAGCTGCAGCGAGGTGGGGGGGAGGATGGTTGACAACCTCTTGGCATGGATTGGTGTAGCACTGGTAACTTGGAGCAGACCAGGGATACAGGCGAGAGAGCCCTGTGGGAGACTCATGGTGCTGCTGTCTGACTGCCAAGCTGAGCAAACCAGCACCTCAGCTGGTGTGGCAGCACCCAATTGTTTTTTTTGTTTTTGTTTTTTGTTTAAACAACCTAGCATGCTTCCCCTGCCTGGAGGCAGCCAAAAGACCCTTGGTAAAAGAAGACAAATTGACTGCAAGCAACTGCAATTTTGCACTCCAAAAGCCAGCCAGCCAAGCAGACACCACGTTGGTTCTACACATTCACCCCAGCATGGAGGGAACTTAAGTCCTGGAGCTAGGCAGAGAGAGCCCTCTGGGCGGCTCATGATGCTTCTGTCTGACTGCCAAGCCAACCAAGCAGCTGTAGCCAGCAAGCAATGTGCCCCCAGCCCAGTGGAACCCATTTTTTTCAAATTCCTGGTAAGCAAACCCCCTATGCCTCAGTCTTGGCCCTGTGCACAGGCAGGCCAGGTCAAACTATGCCATTACTATGACAGGTGCCTCCCCAGCCCAACCCAGCCAATTACTCACAGTAGTGTAGCAGCACACAGCCAAATTCACCAGAGAATGAGATGGCCCTGGGCGATGTGTGCCAGTTTTGTTTTTTGGCACTTCTCTTTCTATTGGTTGCTAGGGATGGGTGAACAGAACGGAGTTCGGAAATTTGGTCCGGTTCGTTTCAGTTTGAAATTCGAGTTCGGAAATTCGGTTCAGTTCAGTTCGGTTTGAAATTCGAGTTTGGTTCAGAAGTTCAGTTCAGTCGACTGAACAGACCGAGTTTGGTTGAATTCCAAACTTCCGAACCAAGTTTGGCCATTCAAACCCAGGTTTTTTGGTGTGTGTTGCCATAGGGATGGGCGAACATAACAGAGTTTGGAAATTCGGTTCAGTTCGGTTTGAAATTCGAGTTTGGTTCGGATGTTCAGTTCGGTCAACAAACAGACCGAGTTCGATCTGAACTCCGAACTTCTGAACCGCGTTTGCCCATCCCTATTGGTTGCAGCCTTGTACCAATCAAACTAGCAATTTGGCTTGGCCAGCCAATTGATTCAAAATCTGTGTTACCCCATGACTCAACTGTCCCCTTCCATCCCCACCCCCTCCCAAATATGGCACTGTTTGCAGAAGCTTCTGGGAGCTTCTCCAGCCAGGCCCAGGCATGCAGGCGCTTCCAAAGTTTTCTGAAGAAAAAAGCTTTCCCAAACTTTATAAACCACCTTTCTGGGTTGAAGACCCCAACATTTAGTGATTTCAAAATAATTCCGAAGACTTTTTTTCAGCCCTAGTCAGGACCCAGGTATCATATGGGGGATATGGTATAGATGGATTGCCATAACTACTCCTCCCTTATCCTTCAGAAAAACTAGACCATTGATATTTGGACCCCTTTCCAGTAGCCAAATAGGTTAACTCACTTGCTTGCACCCTTGGCTTACCCCCCAGTCTTTAGACTCCCCCCCCCTTTCATGTATCTTTAAACCTTCTAATCCTGCTGTATTCCATGGTCAACTTAATACACCACCACCCCTGTACTCATCTAAGGTCACCTAGAATATGAGGTCCAGGACATTATAGACTCCAAATATTGTCGTGGCTGGCTATATTTGGTTCATTTTGAAGGGTTATAGACTAGGGTGAATTTAATAGTTAAAAAACTAATTGCAAGTAGTCGTCTAGTTTTGAGTACCAGTCCTGAGTACTCAGGCCAGTCCAAGAACCCTCGGAGAATACCTGTGTGTAGTTTCCAAGGGGAGGGGCCAAGTAAAATGTTTGGTATTGGAAAGGGGCCCAGATATCAATGGTCTAGTTTTTGTGAAGAATGAAGGGACGGGTAGTTATGAAAATCCAGAGGTGAGGGAGCCTGGGGGGAAGGGACTGGGCCAGGTAAGAGGGGGTGGGGGCTAAGCAGGGACTGAGGGGGTAGGGTACTCGCCTCCAGCGATGTGTAGCTTCCTCTGGACCTGGTAAGTTTGAAAAAGAAAAAAAAAAGCTAGACAGGCTCAGAAGGGCTGAATAGCCCCTTCTGAGCATGCTCAGACCTTCCCAACATAGTGCTGGCAGCATGCTGTGGATGCCATTTTGGAAAGGTCTGAGCATGTTCAGAAGGGTCCACTTGGCCCTTCTGAGCATGTCTAGCTTTCCTTTAAAAAAAAAAAAAAGAAAACTTAGTCTGGAGGAAGCCACATGTTACTGGAGCACCTCTGGAGGGTGAATACTCTACCCCCTCAGCTCCTGCTAGGCCCGCACCTCCTCTTCCCTGGACCATTCGCTCCCCCCTCCAGGCTCCTCTTCAGTCCCCACCCTCAGCAATTACTTGCGCGTATTCATCGAGTGTCCCTGGTAATGCTGTACCAAATAGTACTTCTGAGTACTCGGGACGAATACCAAAGTTCCAAGTAATCCACCTGACTACTTGGCAGCGCTTCCGCATATTCTGATGTTTTGGAATTCGGACTTGGAATTCTGGACCTTTGAAAACTTCAGAAACTTCTGAACTATTTGGCGCCAGGTCAGTGTCTCAACAGGTGTTGCCATGTGCAGCAGCTGTTTAATTGCCTAGCCAACCAGGGTGCACAGTAGCACATCCACCCCCCCCCACCCCTTCCTCCCTCCCCCTTAATTGCCTAGCCAATCAGGGTGCACAAAACCTCCCACCACAGTAGTGTACCCTCAGCATGGCCCACCTTCAGCAGTAAGTGCACCCACTTTAATCACTATGCCAACTGACGAAACTCATACCGGACTCCTTGCAGCCTTCCTTCTACTACTGCAGTTTGGGTCAGCTGAAAGCGTAAAAGGGTATAATGCCTTATAAGGATACTGGTCAGCTTGTCTAGATATGGCTCCATAGAAAAACTGATCTTACCCAATCCCAACCTGGGAGTCACTTTCCACAGATTCAGCGAAGAAAGATCTTTTTGCATAACAAGATTCCTGGATCTCTGTTCCACTTCCTTCTTTATACTAGTAATGGGATCTTTATACTAGTAATTGAATCTTCCTATTTTTTAGGTATTTTATTTATAATCATAATATATGAGTTTTGGAATCTTGTTTTTTATGCTTGTTGGACTCCTTATTTTAGTTAGTACTATATATATGTTGTTTGCTGAGTTGGAATGGATTAACTTTTGATTTATTCAATTGGTTTTGGATATTTTATCCCGCTTATATTATTTATATATCTTGATGAGTTCTGACTACATTGTTTTAAGAGGTTGTTCGTATTTTCTGTGGCCATGGCAAAAACCTGTGCCTAATAAACTATTATTGTTGCTATTGTTGTTATTATGCCAACCAAGCAGTGCTCAAAAATGCAGGCTAGCAGGGGACATTCGCTCAAGAATAATACAACAACCCTGCAAAACAGTCTGCAACTGCATGGAGAAATATAAATCCCACCAAAGCCAGAAAGCCTAGGCCCCAGCAGTCACAAAATTCAGAAACCATACATTCCTGGCATGGCATTGATTGTGTGGCACTGGTAACTTGATCAGACCAGGCAAAGGGAAGTGGAGCCAGGCAGAGTGATCCTTCTGGCCTCATAGTGCCAAGTGCCAAACAAGCAGCAGGAAGCAATGTGGCACCCAATTTATTTATTTTTTTAAAAAACCTGCTTGAAATGGTAAAGCGTAAACATAACCTGCATCCCCCAGCATTGGCCCTATGGATAGGACAGGACAGGACAGGCACCCCTCTCCCACCACAGTTAATTACTTACAGATCTAGCCGCACTGTAGACACAGCCAAATTCACCAAACAAAATGGACAAAATGACTGCAGACACTGTTATTTTGCCCTACCAGCCAATCAAAAGCTTGCCATATGACTTGGCCAGCCAATCAAAACTTGCCATCTGGCTTACCATCACTCAACTGTCCCCTCCTACCAAATATGGCACTAAGTTTCATTTCCAGAAGAAGCTCCACTGTCCACCAGCCCCCAACATCTGCAGCGGCTTCCGAAGTTTTCCAAAGAATGGCCTTGGTCCTCAGAACTTCAGACTTTGGACTTTCCGAACTGAATACCGTAATCTTCACCGATTTCCAAAGTTTTCTGAAGTGCAAGTTACAGTCGTAATTCTTGGCCCTTTCCTGGCCCCTGCTGGCCTATTATCTCCCTGGTCATTGGAGGCCAGAGAAGGGGGAGCAGAGGCCTAGCACCAGACACTAGCCCCCTTTCTTGTGCTCTGCCAAAGATTTTCTGATTTCTGGAGTTTCAGGGGCCATTTCTAAAAACTTCGGAACTTGGAAAACCAAGTTGAGTACCTCGATCTTTGGGATTTCTGGGGAAAACCGAGGACTGAGTTGCAGCATTATTATGGGCAAGCAGATAATTCATGGGAACCCGCAGAAGCAGTACACACCCCCAAGGTGGTAAAATGTTTCCATTTACAGAACTCCTCCAAACGTGGACCCCATTGGCAGTCAGCATAGGAAGGGGCCTTGGCAGGAGGGAAGTCCAGATTTCCCCAGGAAGAGTAGGGGCTGGGTCAGACTGCTGCACTGCTCCTTTAAGGGTAAATCACACAAATGATTACTTAGGAGATCACAGAGAGTTGCATCCCAGCTGCCCTGCAACTGTTGTGTTATTTAAACCCACATCAGCATCTGTTCTGTGCTGCTTATCTGATGTTGTCAAGGTGATTGCCAGCCCCCCTCTGCGTCTTGTTTCAGTGCCTCCTTGCTTCTCTGTGTCTCCAGTGTTGCTCATCCATGTCTCCTGCTGTTCATGAGTTGAATTCCCCCAGGTTTCTCCCACCACCACTGTTATCTTTCATTCTTGGCTTGTTTTTCACCTGATTCTTATACCCTAGATACCTCTTCCCTCTGTGCCTTGTTTTCTGACCCAGCCCTCATGTTCTTCCTAGAGACTCCTTAACCCCTGTGTGTGCCCCTCCTTTCCCCTCTGCCCTCACCTTGCATCCACACTTGTCTCCCTTTCCCCTGCTTGTGTGATTCACATTACTATTAGCTCATCTGTGTGCGACCTGCTGGCACCTTTGTTCCCTTCACTCTACTTCTGCCCCCACCCCCCACCTCTCTGGTGTTGCCCTGGCCTTGCCCTTGCCTCCTTCCATGCCTAGCTCCCTCACCCCATGCATTCCAGACTTGTGCTATTGCACCCCTTCCCCTCTTAGAGATCTTACATTTCTGGGTTCTCTCAGCATCAATGTCAGTGTGTGTGTGTTCAATCTTGCTGCTGATTCCTGGGAGACAATTCACTATCTTGGTGATTATCCATGTCCCTCCCTTGCTCAGCTAGCCAAGTGTGATCCTGAAGGAAACCAGGAGCTTTCACATTGTCTTTCTCTTACCTGGACCTTGCTATCAGGCTCTTCTCATTATTCCCTAACCCCTTTCCCTAACACAGTGACACTATTAAATTAGCAAATGCCGGTAGGAGGAAAAGAGTTATCCTAAAAAGAAAAAAAAAACACAGAGAAGAGATTAGGAATCATGGTTTGTCCTTGTTGGATACACAAAAACTTCTGGGATAATCCTGCTCCTCTCAACCCAGTTAGCCTCCAGTCAATGCTTTTCTCCTAAATGGCAGGATAAGTGAGCTATCATTGGGTGCTAGCAGACTATATGCTAGCTATTCAGCTTACAAACACACAGATGGTTGTCATTTTTGTATGTGTCCTGCTGTGTGCCTTCTATCTACAAGCTGTGAAGAGCAAACAATTGTACATAGCTGCTGAAACATTGGGAGGGAGACAAGCAGGGAAAGCATTGGAAAGGGTCTCAGGTGCTGCAGGAAGCTCTCTAGAGTGTACACACTCACCTCACACTCATGGACTCCTGGCAGCTGCTGCGGGGAACCAGATTAGGGCTGAAACTCAATCTCGCATATCTTAAAAATCTCGCCAAGAACCAAGCTCTCGACAGGGTTTTTGAGATCGAAAATAGAACTGAAACTTGATTCTCATTTTTCTCATAAAGAATCAGGGTTCTAGGTTCATTC
>QEPC01009978.1:982580-992627 GCA_003113815.1 Sphenodon punctatus | reverse complement strand
ACAGCTGGAAATGTATTTTCAGGTTAATGTCTTAAACCCTTGGGACCCTTTATCCACTCTTTATGAAAATTGGCAGAAATATTAAGCATATGGAGAGACGTAATATTCACATGTTTCATGAACATTGGATGCAAGATAAAGAAGTTGTAGCCATGAATGTGTATGGAGCTTCTCTTAAAATCACAACATTCAATTGCTTCTGAAATCAGTTCCCTTTATTTAATCATTTTGAATTTTGGTACACTTAGTGCCCTCCATCGGGGGTACAATCTCCTCAAATTCCATCAAAATCAAATATGAAAAAAAAAGTTATAGTGGGAAATATGTTTTTCATTTTTTTTCCTTTATTTCAAAAACCAAATGTCATTTTCAGTTCCTGATTGCACCAAACTAAAGACCGAACCAAGCCTGACTGAACTGAACACCGAACCCAAACACAAATTTCGACCCGAACCACCGAACGGCCGAACATCCAAACCTATTTTTGTTTGCACATTCCTAACAACTGCGGTGGAGAGACCCGTGGCAGCAGGGAGAAACCAGAAAGCAGAAGAAGAGCTGGTGCGAATGGGGATGGTCTCTGGCTTCTTTTGCGCATGTCAGGGCAGGGTTTTGTGCCCCAACATGCGCGAGGGAAGCCACGGCACATCCCCGTTCACAGCGGAGAGAAGCCGTGGCAGATCCCCATTCGTACCAGCTTTTCTTCTGCTCCCCGGCTCCTCCGCGCTTCCGCCTCTTCCCTTGCAGGTCTCACCACCGCAGTTGTGAATGTGGCCTAATACATACCCATGAACATGAAATAATATATTCTTGTCTCTCCTGATGTTCACCTCTCCCTCATCTACCCCATCGTTGTTTCTTAGATTGTAAGCCCTTCAGGGTAGGGACCTGTCTGTAACTACTGACTCTACAGTGCCAGGTACATCACTGGCACTATATACATAACCAATAATAATAATAATAATAATAATAATAATAAATAAATAGTGTCAATGGATACTTTCAAGCACTCCTGAATTTCCCTTCAGAACTGGAATACTTGCTCTCGTCTCAGTTCTACATAGCAACAGTAGCTACAACCCATCCCTTACTCCTCCCCAAACATACACCAATTCCTCTGCAATCTAATAGACACTCATGCCAACAAGTGGGTACATATTAAGCATTAGCCCACACAATGTACATGTTCATTGAATCTTGGGTGATTCTGACCATCTAATGGTCAACCATGAAAACACCCATTTCTGAGGGCTATCATGTTGTTTATTAACACACTTAGTTTGTGCAAACAAACATGCTTCACATGACTTGGGACCTGGAAGATCATGCAGGGAGATAACATGCAGCTGCTGCTAGGACATAGCTGCTGCTACGTCTAGAAATGCACACCACCCTGTTACTGAGTTAGGAGCATGTGTTTTTGTGAAGAGCCACTGCATCTCTGTGCTGCTTCTGGCCTGTGTTGGCAGGGTGAAAGAAGAAAACCAAACAGTTAGGGGAAAAGACTATGGGTGCTTTCATAGGGACAAGACTGGAGGGAATTGGATTCTCCATAGAATGAAGCTTTGCCCATGCAGTCCTAGCAGTTTCTATTGTGGGGCCACCAGCCTTGTACCACCCTGGAACAACTTTTCTCTCCCACAACCGGGTGTGTTGCACTGAAAGATATCATCTGAGAAACAATAGTGGGAGGAGACTATCAGGTAGCTATGTACAAACACACAGTGGCATAAATGTCTGTTCAACCTGCTACTCCTCTGTAATGACATCATTGGATTGATGGATATGCATGTGTTTATCATTATGACTGGTAACACCCATCATATTGGAATAAATGGGAAAGTCACTTCCTTAGAGCCCACTTTCTTTTTCTTTCTGATCCAATAAGACCAGACTTCTTAAATGGCAGTATAAAACCAGAAATATAACAAATTAATTAATCCCTGCACACTTCCTATGACATTTTCTTAACTACAGAAGATTCTTTAAAATGCACTGATTTTCATCTATTTAGAAGTTTTCACTGGCTGACTTCATTATAGCTAGAATACTGAAAGTGTGTTAGTAAATATATGAATATATTGGCAGCTGGTACAAATATAAATTATTTCTGCACTTACTCAGACTGATGTAGCTCATAAAAGTGCTGTGGAGTTCTAAATCAATGCCAATGTAAATAGGAGCAGCAGCATCTAGCTTTTGAACAAAAAAATATGAACAAACCAAAAGCTGAAGGCCACATCTGTATACTCCTCCTCCTCCCTAGCTCAATTTTCGCCCAGGTTATGGCACCAAGACTGCGCTTGTGGCGTTGGTTGACAACCTGCACCGGGAATTAGATCAGGGTCATTTGACTTTACTAATCCTATTAGATCTGTCGGCTGCTTTTGATACAGTTGACCATGAGATTCGAGGTGATGCACCTGTGGGACAATGCAGGAGTGGGTGGTACGGTTCTTGACTGGTTCCATTTTTTCCTGGCTGGACGAATTCAGCGACTAGCAGGTGGTGCTTGGGGAGACCTCTTGTGTGGAGTTCTGCAGGGTTCTGTTTTGTCCCCTCTCCTGTTCAACGTGTTCAACATGTATATGCAGCCACTTGGCAAGGTGGTCAGGGGATTTGGTGTGCAGTGTCAGCTGATGACACCCAGCTTTACCTGTCTTTTTCATCAGACTCAGGCCCGGCAGTCTCGGTGCTTACTGGGTGTCTGGCAGCTGTGGGGGATTGGATGAGGTCAAATCGACTGAGACTGAATCCCAACAAGATGGTGGTGATGCTGGTGGGTAAAGCAGCAGGGGTGATAGCCCCCATCATTGATAGAATCTGTCCTCTGCTGGTTCTCTGGGTATGGAGTCTGGGGGTGCTCCTTGATTCACAGCTCTGCTTGGATGTCCAGGTGGAGGCTGTGGCGAGGAGTGCCTTCCGCCAATTATATCTGGTGCGTCGGCTTCAGCCATATGTTTCAGACTGACCAGGCCACGATCATCCATGCCTTCATCACATCCAGACTAGATTACTGTAATGTGCTCTATGTGGGGCTAGCCATGGTGACAGTTCGTAGACTGCAGCTGGTTCAGAACACGGCAGTCTGTCTCCTGGTGGGATTAGGATGTTGGGAATATATTACACCAGTTCTTTGGTATCTGCATTGGCTGCGCATAGTCTTCCGGGCCCGATTCAAGGTGTTGGTTCTGGCCTATAAAGCCCTTAACAGTCTTGGCCTGACCTACCTGCGGGATCACCTCACCCCTCGAGTTCTGGATCGGCCCTTGCGGTCATCGGGGGGTGCTTTCCTCGAGGTCCCCCAAGTCTTCCAGGGGCCACAATAGGGAAGGCTTTCTCGGTAGCTGCTCCATGGCTGTGGAATTCCCTGCCATTAGAGGCCCATTTGGCCCTGGATCTCCCCTCCTTTCAATGTAGCTGTAAAACCTGGTTGTTCCGCCTGACCCTTGGTGGGGACGATGGGGTCGCGGCGCTGGTTTAGGGATAGAGTTTGGTTTGGGGTTTGATTTTAGTCCTCCTATTTTTTTTTTTATTTCATGTTGTATGTTTTTAAAGGTTTTATTGTGATTATTATGATTGTAAGCCACCCCGAGCTTCTGTGCGGGAGGGGCGGGGTATTAAATTTTGATATACATTAAGTAATTTATGGCCACATTTTTTACCCGCTTTCCTTTTTATCTTATCCCTTTTCTTGTTTCATTTTTTTTCTTTATGGTATCACAATGGTGTTGCATGCTAATGAAATAATAATTAGCCTAACCCCTCCATATTTGTTTTTTTTCATAGAAGCCTACAGAGGTATACTTATGCTTATTTTAGTGTAGCCTGAATTAAGCGGATATAAGTAGGAGCAGAGTCAAGATGTGCATTACCAAACCACACAACTAGGGCTACTTTCACATCAATGTTTTTTGTTTTTGCACTAGTGTTACTTCCATTTTCAATTGAAAAGTTTAACTACTAGTTAATATACAGATATACAGCCCTTGAGTCTGTTTGGTGTAAATTTCTCTACAGCACCAAAATCATGTCATTTTGTCTTATTGTGACCATCGTTAAGGCGTATGAAAATAATTTGAATCTATGGCTTCTGCTGTGACCTCTTAATAAACCTTCTTAGGGTTTGATCTTAAAAGTTATTGAGCGCCTCTTGTGAAAGAACTTAAGCTTTTCGTTGATTTTAAACTCATAAAAAGTCCACTGATGATCATGTACTTAATTTCTTAAATTAAGTACTTAAAGATTAGTTCAAAACACTTCTGCATCTTGCATGACTGAGCTCTTATAGAGCATATTATTCTACATTGTTAGTTTTTAAAAATAATAGCTACAATACGAAAATAGAGCTGATAATGAAAGAAATCTGTTCATCTTATTTCCTTCTGTATTTGCTGCACTTACACAAGGTTATGGCCCTTGTACCTTCTGTCTTTTCATGGATATGTCCATTATCAATAGAAATGTGTATTTATGTGCCAAAATACTGTTTTCAAAAACAAGAGTAATGGGAACCAGTGTGCCTTTCGGCCACAAACTGTAAATTTTAGCATCTTGGTAATCTTGTTATGTTGCACCGTCAAAGATGATTTCCATTGTGTCAATGGCTGCAATCCCAAACTGTGTGCGCATGGCTTATGCAGATCTGCACGTTCTATGTGCAGCACAGTGCCCCCGTAATGGGGGTGCATGCGGTTTGCACACATGTCGCAATGCACACAGGGTATAGCATCAGCCCCAATGAGAACTGCAGCTGCTCAGCACTTGTAAGATTCACCCACTGAAATTAAAGAGCCGTGGTCAAGGATCTATAGTTAAGGCAGTTGCAGACATTCATTGAATAGCGCCTGTGATGTTCAACAGGACTTTGTAGTGCAAACACTTCTGGTTGGTGACCAAATGTTTTGATTGGTATTGCAGGTTTCCTTCCCCATGTATCTTTGATGTAATGACTTCAGTTGAAGGGGAGTGCCTAGTATGCACTAGTGCTTTCTATGTGAAAAATAGTGCTTGTTTGTTTTATGAAATTTGTTCCACAGTGGTCTCTCTTTAAGGGAACCCCCCCAACCACCACCACCACCACCCCGCAAGAAGTGGGGCAGGAAATGTGGTGGGTAATTTAAATAAATGAACCGGAAGAAGAGCGGCAGCCTCCCAGTCTAGGCTATCAGATTTCAGAACAAGCTGTCTCAACACTGAAGCATGACCCTAGTAAGTGAGCCGGGACATGAGTGCAATCAGGTGCCCCTGCGTGCCCCCCAGCCCAGTCCCCTTTGTGCTACACTGTCTCTCTCCATCCCAGTCCTCGCTGTTTCTCCAGATGGGCTGCTGCTGCTTCTGCTCGCTGTGCTCTGCTGAAGTGTCAGGAAGCAAGAGGCAGCAGAGCACACAGCGAAGCAAAGAGTCAGCCCACTATGCTGACCTGGGAACCTGAGGTGTGGGCTCACACAGTGCAGAGCAGCACAGGAGGAGACTGGAGTCTCCTATGGCCATCCAGAACCCCCCCTCCCCGAACAAGTTGGAAGGAGAGCAGAAGCGTCCATCGAGGACTAATCAGTGTGTAGGCTGGACTGGACACCCACAGCTTCCCCTAACCCCCATGTGCAGCCTCAAGGGAGGGAGTCTGGCTAGCAGGACCTGCCTCCAGAGCTACTCAGAGCCCAAGAAGGGGAAGCGAGTCTAATCCAGAGAAGCCCGGGGGGTGGGGGAACTTACTCAGCTTGTGTGTATGTGTGTGTGGGGTGTGTGTGTGTGAAGCAGGAGCCTGGGGAGCCACTCCAGAGGCTGTGGGGTGGGGGCTGCTGAGCCACTCACAAGTCTGGGGAGTGGGGAAGCGGAGGCCACTCAGAGCCTGACAGGGGAAGGGAGGGGCCCCGATGCAGCTGCCTCAGTAGTGAGGAGGTAGCTGTTGTTCTTTAATGCCATGGTGATGGTGGGGCTGCTTGCTGCCCAGCCCCCAGGGACTGTTTTGGCCCTTTAAATAATCCTTATCACCCAGGCACACTGGCCCGCCTGCCTCAGCCCCCTCAGCAACAGCTTGTGGGGGGGGAGGAACTACCACCCCCACCCACCACTTGCGTCTCCGCTTCAAGCTGTTGCTCCCCTGCTGACCTGATGCTGCTGCTGCTGATGTTCCTGCCACCAACAGAAACAACTTCAAAGGTCCTACGCTGGATTTTTTAATACTGAGGTGGAGATAAGCATCGGCAGATATGCAGGCGAGGGGGAGGGGCGGGGGCTGGTGTGTATGTGTGTGTGAGAGAGATTTATCAATTTGAATAAGTGTGTGAGGGTTGAAAGCATGTGTATGTAGTGTGTGTGAATGTGTTTGTGATCCATTTGAATGTGTGTGAGGTGTGAGATCATGTATGTAGTGTATGTGATAGATCAATTTGAATGAATGCGTGTGTGAGAGAGAGATGAAAGCATGTGTAGTGTGTGTGAATGAGTGTGTGTGTGATCATTTAAATGTGTGTGTGAGAGAGGTGAGAGCTTGTGTGTGTTCGTGTGTGTGTGTGTGTGTGAGAGAGAGAGAGAGAGAGAGAGAGAGGAGAGAGAGAGAGAGAGAGAGAGAGAGAGAGAATGATTATAGAGCTGTGATAGCAGCTCTCTATACTTAAAGTAAACTTAAGTTTCAGTAGAAGGGGAAATTACATGAGTAAAAAAACCTACGGTTTAAAAACCTAGTTAAGGAGACATTCCAAATTATATTCAGACCCTAACCTGACAGTAAATTGTACGTTAAGGCAACTTTCTCATACCCTCCTATTACTACAGAAATACTAAACCTATAATACAATACTATTAGATATTTCCAAGTAACCTTCACAAATGAAAGGGAAACATCTATTTCAACTAGAAATAAATGTAGTCTACCATTTATTAAATATCAGACCAATCTATATTCTCCTTTCCTCGTTAATATTTTTTTTACAACGTAACTGAAATTAAACTGTATACATTTCTCATCATGTATAAGTATTGTCCACAGTTACTATACAACACATATGCAGTTTAATTTCAGTTGTAATGTTTTTATTATTAATAATAATGAATGAGAACCTGCATACATTGTAGGTTTGCATTAGTACATATGGTATGAAGATAATGTGATATAACATTTTCAAGTCCTAGAAATTAACTCCTCAATATATAGTACAAAATAAGATAGTTTATTAACTACTTTTGTAAATGGAGGAAGGAAAAATAGGAGTGTGTTTATTTGTATCCTAGAACATAGTTTAGCCAGCAACATCTTGATTTAATTTTTGTAGCTTTCCCTTGCTTAACAGAAGAAATGGAAGAAAGAGGTGGGAGTAGTGAAAATTTACAACATATGTTTTTATCATACTGAAGTCAATATTGTGGTGAAGAATACTAATGAAATTCCAGCACCAGTTGCCAGAATTGTATGTATCCTTTAGTGCATTTTCCATTATGTTTATCTTTTTAGAATCCAGAGAGTTGCTATGTTGGTCCCAAGAGACAGAGAGACAAAGTGGTTCAAATTATATATTTTATTGGACCAACTCTTGGTGGAAATAAGCAAGCTTTTGGGCCACACAGGACCCTAGCTCAGGCATGTAGCATAGCCAGTAGAAATGTACAGGGTCTTTACAAAAAGAAGCAACCATTCTATGTTGTAAGCAACCATTCTTTGTTGTTCTAAGGGGCAACTGTTCTCTGCTGTATGCCATTTTGGTCACTAGGGTAACTATGGTAACAATACTGATTCTAAACTGATTTAGAATTCTAAACTCCCAACATTACTGCACACAATGATACCAGACACAGTACTACAGGTATCTAACTTTAGGAAATAAACACCAGTAAACTGGTTGTTTCTTTTTGTAAAGATCCTTTATAAACTCTCTGAGTATTTTTACACGAGACACCATCATGCATGGACACTCACCCTCCATGTGGGGGATGTCTCATTTGAATATGGTGTGTGTGTGTGTATGCGGTCCTGTTACCCATGCACCACGCCTGGGGCACTCCAGGAAAAACTGGAGTGCCCCATGCATGGATGGGGTGGGTGTTGCATGGATGGGGCGGCTGTGCAGGGGGCCGCTTGTTTGAAGTTCTCTCCCATGCAAGACACCCATGCACCGACTGAGGACGCCCCCCCCCAACTTCCCATCTTGTTTAAGAACACCCTCTCTCTTTACCCCATCCCACTTGCTACCTTGTCCTATCCACTCTCCCCCATCCCATGCCCCCTCATATATACCTACCCTACATTTGCTCAGTTTATATATTTCTACTATCTACGCTACATGCCTGAGGAAAGGGCCTGTGCATCCCAAAAGCTTGCATATTTCCACCAACAATTGTTGGTCCAATAAAAGATATCATTCCAAACACCTTTTAACTCTTTTTGGAATCATGCTGTATAAAGTAGTGTGAATATCATCTAGGAACACAGTGGAAATACTTCATAAACAAAGCATTATGCTTCACTACTTAAATAGACTGAGCGGTACTTTTTAAACTTTGTGGTCATTTTTGAGCAAACTTTCTATTTAATTTAGTTATTGATCTCTGGAAGTTATCGTACTTTCTCCTAACTCTGCATTCCTCTGAATTGAGGCATCAGTACTAAGCACACTTTCTTGTACATTCCTCAGAGTAGATTTATTTTTATTTTTAAAAAAAGGGAGGAATAGTTTCAAAAATGTAGTTGTCTTGGACGATTTTAAAATGTTTGTTATGAAAATACCTGCTCATGAGAAATATAAATAAATAGGGATTTTGTTACTTGTGTGTTGCCCCAGGAAAACTTTATAATGTCAGTTAAATATTCCTCTGCATTATTTTCACTGTATAATACTGGGTCACCGTCTAAACAATGTTAATTAATTTTCATTCTTGGCAAGTTTTCCTATTATAAAGGCCCGTTCCATGCTTTGCATTTGAAATGCTTATCTTGAGCATGGTTTTTTCCAGTGCATGTCACTTTCATCGTAAGAGATAACCATTACTGCACACCAACTGGTCAGTAGTTTTCATTTCAAATGAACTTTTGTCTACTCCTAAAATTGTAATGCTTTGAGGGTGTGTGGAAAGCCTCATTCCCCTTGAAAACGGTCATTGTAAAAACGGTATCTAGCCTACAGTGAGGTGTATGTTTTCCCAAGTCTCTGTTGTCATATGAAAATGCCTCATCTTTCTTTCTTAAAATACTAGGGATGTGCACCAGGCCCCATGTCATTTTCGCTTTTTATTTTCGTTATTCAAAAATGTCGTTTTCGTTATCATTAACAACAATGTCATTTTCATTATCAGTATTGGTGTCATAATGGTACCGTTTCAAAGGAAGATTTTTTTGGTATCAGTATTGTTATCGATGCCCACGCACAACTAATATCTATCTAAACCTAAGGGAGACAGGGGAAGGGAAAAGGAAAACTATCTAATCAATTATCTATAATTAAATACTTCAGTACTTCAGTATCCATGCTGACGTCAGTCTTGGAGAGGCAGAGCTTGAGTTCATGGCTGCCATGGCAACCATGGGCCTGTCTCAGACAGTTGTCGGCCCCACCCATGTTGACGGGCATACCCTGGACATGATATTTTGCACAGGCGGGATCCATTAGTGGGGGAGGTGTCAGCTGTGCCCTTGTCATGGACGGATCATTATCTCCTCCAAGCCAGTATCCTAGCACACATCGGCCCCTGGAAGGGTGCAGGACCAGTTCAGTTGGTCCACCCCCCGAGACTTATAGAACATGAGAGGTTCCAGAATGCACTGGGGGATGCCAATAGCGTGCCGATCCAGGTTCAAGGTGCTGGTATTGGTTTATAAAGCCCTTCACGGTCTCAGCCCCTCATACCTCAGGGACTGCCTCGCCCTCTGCGCCCCGGAGCGGCTCCTTCGGTTTGCCGGGGGTGCCTTCTTGGAGGTCGGAGGACATTCTCGGTGGCCACGCCATGCCTCTGGAACTCCCTACCGGAGGAGGCCCATCTAGCCCCGAGCTTGTTGGTATTTCGGCGAAAATGCAAGACCTGGCTGTTCGCCCAGGCCTTCGGGGGGGGGGGGGG
>QEPC01009978.1:938898-980219 GCA_003113815.1 Sphenodon punctatus | reverse complement strand
GTCTCCCGGACTTTGGTCTGCCCCTCTCTTTTTCTTCCACCACCCCATCCCCCCCAAACTGCGCTGGATCCCGGGCTGCTGATCCCTTGTGCAATCAGCTAGGAGAGGTAAACTACAGGTCCAGATTCTCTCTCTCTCTCTCTCTCTCTCTCTCTCTCTCTCTCTCTCTCTCTTGCTGTGCCTTCACCGGACCCCCCACCCTTATTTTATGTTTTCCCTTTTTGTATCCTGCCAGCCAGGTCAGGGCTGTGTTTCAGCATTAGATTGTGTGTGTGTATGTGTACCTTATTTTTGCCTTTGTACTTCTGTTTTTATACAACAATAAACCTGTTTCAGTTTTATTGAACCTTTCTCTCTCTCTCTCTCCTTACAATTTGGGGAGGGTAACATAAACTGACTTCAGCGCGTGTCGTTCCTCAGATTGATCCCTGGGAGACGTGGGGGCCTCTAATTTGGCTAATTCCCCTAAATTAAAGAAACAAGTGGGTATTGGGGTACTGACCACCCCCCCAATAATCACGTGTGGACTGAGGTCTCCCGTTAACTGGCCCATTCTGTGGCCAGTCTGAGTGGTCCTGAGGGGATGATGGGCAATCTCCTATCACCATGCTGGGATGTCACATTGCTTTAAAAGAAGAATCCAGAAAGCCATAAAAATAATGTTATAGACAGCATAAAACAGCCCTTCTTATAATGTCGGAGTTAATTGTGATGAATAAAGTCGGGTAGACTTATCACAACTATTTCCTTTTCTATTAATGTGGTATTCTTAATTCATATGCAGTTGAAGAGGTGGTAGCATTCCACGATATCATTTCCCATATTCTTTCCAAGCACATTTCCCTGATATGACATGTTGCAGAAATTGACAACCAACTGATATGCTCAAATCTGTTTCAAGTAGTATATTGGATGATTTACACACAAACTTCCTTCCTTTAAAAGTGAAAAATGTGGTTCTGTAGTAGAATAATAGAATGCTGGTACTCTTCAGCTAACTAGTGGTGTGTGTGTGTGTTTTCGTGCGTGCGTGCGCACGCGTGTGCACACACTTTTTTTTTCTTGTTTGTTTTTTGTTTTCAAAATAATAGGAAAAAACTAGTTGATATTTTATGGCCCTTTTAAAATGACCAATCTGTGGGCAGGTCACTGTGAGTGCACACGGGTGCACACCAATTCCCCCCACCCATGGAGCAACCTGCGTTGTCGTCAGTTGCTCTGTACGTGGGGGTAGATGGGGATGCATGGGTCATGGGAGCACGCACCCCTGCAGTTTTCGGGATGTTTCCCTGTGTGAATGATGAGTGTGCATGCGGGAGAGCATCTCATGTAAAAAGGGCCTATATGTTTGTGATAATTTTGCAGTATTTGCAAAACACCTCAGTCAGATTCAGTAACTGAAAGTTTGATTATAAAAGTGTGTGCAGTTGAAAACTATCTTTAAATTAATATTTGTCTTATTTGTTTTCAGTAAATAGTGAGTTGGTCTAGGAAAATTCAGTTGAGATTTTAATGTAAAATAATCTGCTTTGTGCATCAGTATAATACTGAAAGAAGAGAAGACTGCATTATTCACTCTCTAATGCATTTAGGAAGATGGCTGGAAACTGATAGTCTGAAACAACATGATGTGCTTCCTATTTTTATAAACATTAAATTCATATTATTCAGTCTTGAAATCCTAAAGGTCACTTCCAGTTTTCTTCAATTAAATTTATTCAGCTTGAACTGTCTTTATTTTACTGTAGAAAAAAGGTATACACTTGCAGATGGGATTTAAGGATATTTTTTCTGACGTGATATTGTGTTCAGAATATTTTACTTATAGAAGAGATTCTTTTTTTTAAAAAACAAAAAACAACAAGAACACACATCGACTCTAGCATTTGTTTAACTTGTCAACCCTAATTGGGGTTGAAATGTTAAAAACCATTTATTTGTTGTTATTTTAGAAATGGAAACTTTTAATCACTAACACCACTTTTAACCACTGAAAAGAAAGATTGTGGTACTTAGTTCAAATATAAATCACATCCTTAGTTTATTTTCTTACATACTCCCATGTGGAATCTTGTTGTTATCCTTCTAGTGTTTCAAAGTCATGTTAGTCAAGTCAAATGTTTTCCTGCACAGTTGAGCTTTTCTTCTCTGCCCTCTTACCATTTTTCATAATTAGCATGAGGTTTTCTACATTTGATCTTAGTGACAAATCTGTTTAGGAAACTATAATCACATTGATACAAATCACCAGGCTCTAACCTTCTGTATATCTACTCCTCACTGAGATTATGAACACATTCTTGCTTCATTTTTGTTTTTCTCTTGCCTTTTATATTGTTTCTTTCTCCCTTCCGAACAGCTGTCAATTAAACTTCCCAAATGGGTGTCTAGATATGATGCTGGCAGAAGGATTAGGCAGTGACCCTTTTCGAATGGGTGCAGGTGTGTGGCCGGATGGGTGAAGGTGGCAGTGGGTGGGTAGTGTGTTGGCGGCTCATCACACAGATGCCCGCCCACCCTCCTCCATGCACAGAGCATCCGCCACTGACGTCTGTTACTCCATGCATGGGTGATGGGTGGAGGTGGGTGGAGCGTGGGCTGCGCACACACCCCACCTACCCGCCGCAGCAATTGCACAGACACCCCCCCACCTCCCACGCACCTGCACATATGGGCAAGGGGGAGAGTGTCTGTGCAAAAAGGGCCAGTGTCTACTCTGTATCATCTTTTCTCATGTTTTCAGCTTCAGCCTTCATTGAAAATCTACTGATGGCTCAGGTTTCCTGACTAGGCAGTGATCCACTAATTTGTGTGTAAACCAGCCTTTTTATTATTGCTTGTCGCCCAGAAGCAGAAGTGCTATACCTATTAAATAGAACACACGCTGGATGAAAATTATTTGACTGGCTTTACAAAACGCATGTAATGTTAAGCATAATCCTTTCTTAGTTTAATTATTTTACACCTGGCCCTAAATCAACCCAATTGTGCATTAGTTTTTTTCAGTAGAATATGTGGCTGTTGCTAGGCATTCAGTTTTCTATTTCAGAAAGTTTGTGTCTGTGAGACTAATACAAACCTGGCAAATATTGCTTATGAAATGCACTACAGAGCATTTGTGTTGGGACTTATTTTGTTAGTGTCATAATAGCTGAAGTTAAAACAGCAATTCTGTGATAAACCATCTTCTACATTATGGATTAATAGCTTTGTAAAGGGCATCACTGAAGAAGCTGGCATTTACGACTCATCGACCTAGCACCAAATGTATATAAAATTTTTGTGTGTGCATGTATTACAATATATACATCTATATAATGTTCACTAAGAAAACCTACTACATAGAAATGAGCTATGGTTGCTACTTTACAACCCCTTGATCAAAACAAAGACCTTCTCTCACACATTTTGTATCCTAGTGGGTTATAAAAAGAATGTCAACCATTTCAACCACAGTAAACATTTAGCCACATCCAGTGGATTCTCCATTGCCACCAATAGGACAAATGCAGTGAACATGGCTCCCTGGCTAAATCCATATGACCTCCTGTGCTGTGTGTAATTTATTACCTGTACACATAATGCATTACAAAAAGCTAACCATATGACAAATATTGAATGTTTGCTGTGGTCTGCAGTGTTTGACATTGTAGCTGTGATTGTGATATTCTAGACAACATTTTCTTCCTCATTCCGCTCCTCCCACCCCCACCCCATATCTTTTCTGAACAAGGTAAAACTATATTCCTCACATACTTGCTCTTCCACTAAGACTGTGTAACCAAAATAAGTGACAGTCTTGTTTGTGTACTTTGCTCCATAACTCTTAGTACATAGACATCTAAGATTATGGGCAATTCCTGTTTAAAGAGTTGAGGACAAACAGTCCAGGCAGCCACAGCACTCCAACCCTGGAGCCCCTCGGTTCAGGGAGACCAGGATCTCCACAGTTCAGGACATTCAGATTCTTGTACTCTTTACCAAAATGACCAGACCAGCACCTGCCTCCGGCTGTCTCAGCCTTCAGCATACCACATTATATCCAAACAGTCAAGCAAACCTACTGAGCAGAGAAGAGTGAGAACAAACCTCTATTTTTTTTCAAAACCTTTCCCACACCTATTTAAAGCCCAGGTAAATAAATGGGTCTTGCATTGCTTTCTGAGGATGTTCAGACTTGAGCTCTGGTGAACACTGAGGGGAAGTGAGTTCCAAAGTTGTGGGCCAGCCACTGAGAACACCTCTCTGCATTCATGTGTTGTCTGGATCTGATGCACTGATGGAACTGGCAGGAGCATGCCCATGGCTGATCTAAGGTAGCAAAATGGAACATAGGGGTAAAAGGTGGCCTCTTAAATATGCAGGATACAAGCCATCAATAGCTTTAAAAGATCAGAATGAGCATCTTGAACATTGTGTCTGGAAAATTATTGGCAGCCAATGATCTGGAGCACGAGTGGAAGGTGTTCCCAGAAGGTGGACAGCCACATTCGGCACTAGCTGCTGTCTCCAGACACTCTTCAAGAGCAGTCCCATGTAAAGCACATTGCAGTAGGCAAGCCTCGAGATTATGAAAGCACAGATAACGGTGGCAAGTAGGGATGTGCAAACGCAGTTTGGATGTTCGAAGTTGGGCCTGAACTCAGCCAGTTCGGGCACCTGAACCGAATGACTGAACCGAACGCAGAACCCCCCCCCCAAACAGTTTGGCTGCGTTCAGGCAGGTTCGGGTGGGAAAACCTGACTGACAGGCCCAGGGAGGTGCAGCTAAGGAGCAGAATTCCTGGCCCCAGGGGTGGAGAGAGGCTTGGACTGGCAGTCAGCCTGCCTAATCACCATCCCTCTTTTCCTCAGACCACTAGCGTGGAAGTCTGCAATTGGCCATGGGCTAGGTTGCACAGAGCCAATGGAGCTTGTTCATTGCAGCAAGTAACAAAAGGGTGCAGCAAGTAACAAAAGTAATTGCCCTCCCCCCCTTTCCAATTCATTCTGAGCTAGCCACTGATCATGTCAGCAGATGTTTTCAGAGGTCTCCCTCTCCCAGAAGTTTGTGTTCCTCTCAATCCAGTGCCATCCTCCTCCTATTTCACCCATTTCCACACATTCACCACCATAGTTTCATTTATTTAGATTAGATTAGATAGATTTAGGTGTTGTTTTTATTTTTTACCCCTCCCTGTGTTCTTTCTCCCTCCCCTCCATTGAATCCTTCCCTCCTCCCTGTGTATATTCCATCCCTGATTTCCTTCCCCTGTTTTTGGATTTATTTAGAGTAGGATTAGATTGATGTAGGTTTCATTTCAGTTTTTTACCCCTCCCTGTGTTGCTTGTTTTGAGCTGTTTCCCACCCTCCATCCCTGTGTGTATATATATAGGGAGAGATTAGATACTATAGATAGATAGTTGTAGAAGAATAGCTTAGTTATAGAGATAGAGATAATGTGTAGTGATTCAGTTTTAATATTTCATAGTGTGTTTGTAGGACTAGACCTTTGTAGATATTAGATAATCCATTCAGTTCCATAGGTTTTAGAATAGTTAATAGCAGTTAGAGTTAGTGTAGATATATATTATATTCAAAATTTGAATAAATATATTAAATATATATATAAAATCTTCCTCTGCATTATTTGGGTGGGAGAAATGGAGAAGGGAAGCAGGAGAGGCCGGTCTGCTTCCTATAAGGCGGGCAATGGGGCACATGGTAGATGTGGCAGGGGCCATGCCAGGAGACTGGCAGGCATCAGCAGCAGCCCGAGCCCATCACCATGCCCCAAACTGCACAGACCTGATTTTGGAAGACAGGCTTCAGAGGCTCCGAGCAGTGGCACTAGGGGTTTGGTTCAGCGTCGCCTCCTACCATCATCCTCCACTGCCATGCAGGGCACTGGAAGGCCTGCAGTCCAGGAGACTGCGGTTGTTTCTGCTGCGGCTGCAGGAGCAGATGCAGGTGCTTCAGGGTCAGATGTTCATCATGGGCCACCAACGTCAACCATTATTCATGTGATCCCCAGCAGGGAGAGTGGCAGCAGTATGGGCAGTCGATCAGCCTCAGGGTCCCAGTACTCCCCTTTGCAGAACATATCTCAGATTGGGGACAGCAAGGCAGATACTAGTCCTGTGAAGGAGATGTTTGGTGCTGAGGCGATGGCCGTCCCTCCGAGAGCTGTGTTGCCAGCATGTTCTGCCCCTCCCATCAGCACTGTCAGTGGTGCATCACCCGGTGCGGGCCAGAAGAGCTTGTTGAGATCCGGTGAGTAGGAAGAAAGCCTGCAATGCCCAGCCGAGTAGGGGTGCCAGCCACCAAGCCCTGGCCGGGCCTCTGCCACTGCTCCACCGATGCCAGCCCGCCTGCAATGCCCGGCTCACCAAAAATCCAGGCAGCCTACAATGCTCGGGCAAGTATGCAATGCCTGCATACTACATACCACAGCCTGCAATGCCCACCCTGGCTATGTTACTGAGACAGCGATGGTGGCTTTGGTGGACGATCTTTGCTGGGAGATGGATGCAGAATGTTCTACATTCTTGATCCTGCTAGATCTCTCAGCCACTTTTGACACTGTGGGCCATGGGCTGCTCCTGAGATGGCTGCGTGACCTGGGGGGTCTGAACGGGACTGTCCTTGGGTGGTTCCGCTCATTCCTCTCTGGGAGAAGTCAGCGGGTGGTGCTGGGAGCTGAAACATCATGCTCCTGGGCTTTGACCTCTGACATTCTGCAGGGTTCGAGCCTGTCTCTGCTTTTGTTTAATGTGTATATGCAGCCCCTGGGGGAGATCATGAGAGGATTCGGGGTGCGATGCCACCAATATGCTGATGATATTCAGCTGTACCTCTCATTTTCGACCGACCCAGACCCTGCTGTCTTGTTTCTTTCCCAATGTTTGGAGGCTGTGGTGGATTGGATGCGGCAGAGCAGACTGAAGCTCAATCCTGATAAGATGGAGGTGATGGTGATGGGTAGGGCGAGGGAGGTGCCGGCCCCTCTGGAGGGGGGGAGGGTCTGCCCTCCCATAGCCCAGCAGGTTCAGAGTCTGGGGGTGGTTTTGGATCCGGGCCTCCGTCTAGATCGACAGGTGGAGGAGGTGGCTAATGCCGCCTTTCATCAACTGTATCTGGTACAGAGACTGCGCCCATACATTTCCGGGCCCAACTGGGCCACTCTTATTCACGCCTTCATCACCTCAAGGCTAGACTACTGCAACGCGCTCTACGTGGGGCTTCCCTTGGTTCTGGTGCGGAGACTGCAGCTGGTGCAGAATGCAGCAGCCCATCTCCTTACAGGGACGAGGCAGCAGGAGCATATAACACCTGTGCTCCACACTCTGCACTGGCTGCCTATAGCATACCGAGCCAGATTCAAGGTGCTGGTGTTGATCTATAAAACCCTATACGTTCTGGGCCCCTCATTCCTTGGGGACCGCCTCACCCTCCATGCCTCAGGGTGATCCCTGCAGTCTGCCGGGGGTGCCTTCCTGGAGGTCCCTCGTGTTAAATGGGGGACCACAATGGAGAGGGCATTCTCAGTGGCCGGGCCATGACTCTGGAACTCCTTCCTGGAGGAAGCTCGCCTGGCCCAGGGTTTGATGGCTTTTCACTGAGCCTGTAAGACCAGGCCTTCGGAGGGGAGGGTGGGAGGATAGAATAGAGGGGGGGGATTTGGGGGTGGGGGGTTTAATCACTTATATTTGATGATGTTTTTCTGTGCTTTATTATTGTTTTACTTGTTGTGAGCTGCCCCGGGATGCTATAGGCATGGGGGGCAGCCAATAAATATAAATAAAAATAAATAAATAAAATAAGTAAGGGTGCCAGCCACCAAGCCCTGGTCGGGCCTCTACTGCTGCTCTGATGATGCCTGGCATCTTGCAACACCCGGCCAAGTAGGGGTGCCAGCCACCAAGTCCTGGCCGGGCCTCTGCTGCTGCTCCACCAATGCCTTGCAGCCTGAAACGCCCGTCCGAGTAGGGGTGCCAGCTACCAAACCCTGGCCGGGCCTCTGCGGCTGCTCCGATGATGCCTGGCAGCCTGCAATGCCCTGCCAAGTAGGGGTGCCAGGCCAGCCACTGCCGGAGCCCTTCACATCACCTGTTGGTTAGCTTGCCTGTTAGAAGCAAGGGGTGGAGTGCAGCACCTGGCGGTGACAGGATAAAGAGGCAAGCAGAACCTAAGGATTCCACGTCAAAGGGTCGCACACTCAAGGGTACGCCCTTGAGAGTTGCCCTTGAGTCTCTGAAGGGTCGCCAGGGGGGTAACGATCTTTGGTTATGGGGGAGTTATCCTCTTGGTGAGGTCTTATACCCTTTTGACGACATGGTGATATGTCATCATATAAGCACTCTCGCTCTGATGCGGCACTGATTTCTCTCCCAGTTGTGAATCAGCTCAAACAGAGGGAAATGGTTAGTTTTTTTACTTCATATGTTAAATCAAGAGTAGAGGATTTGGGCCCGTCTACTTCAAATATAAACATCGCTTCAGTCCCCTTGGATATTCCAGAAGAAAGTGTTCAGACTATATCTCATGGGGCACATCATTCATCCCCAGCTCTTTGTTCTGGGGGAAAGGATTTATCAAATGCGAGACTGTGGGTATGTCCTCCTCAAAATGCTAAAGAATTTATACTGATTTCATTTTTGACAGAACATGTGTCTGTAACTTCTAAGACTATCTGTTATATGTTTGCACAGCTTGGGATGGTTGATTCCAAATTGGAAGAGCTTAGGGAATTGGTTTCCTCTCACCTGACTCCAACTTGCTATACAGGAGAAAATGCTGGTATAAAGGGGAAGGCAGTCCCCAGTCAGGAGAAAAGGTAGGTAGGGGGTAGTAACATGATTATTAAAATTCCAGCACATGAGAAGGAATTGGGGCGAATTCCTCCCCACCCCACTTAATGTGATATTTACAGTATTGGCCCTCCCCTCCGGCTGCCTGCTATTTTGGAATTCCCCATTAGATGGAGCGAAGCATTTGAGATCTTTGCTCCACAAACCAATCACTAGCAAAAACATCCTCTCAGTTGACCATATTTGTCATACTAAAGGGCGCTGGGTTGTGAATGTGGCTTTCGATTCGGATAGCATATGTTTATCAAAAAGAGCAGTATTTGAAAACTCGATCAATATTTCTTTCTAAAGTGTATTCTAAGCAAGTAGAATGGTCCCGGGAGTCAGGACCTGCAAGGGCTTTGGATCCTAAAGGAGACAGTGTTTGTGCTGCAAAAGAATTTCTACATGCTTAGGATGCCATTCAGGGGGCATGTGGAGGAAACCAACGCCCTCTTAGTGGGCAGGGTCTGGGAGTAGATGAGGTAGTAGGCTCAATGACCTCCCTTCAGAATAGTAGCAGAGATATGGACCTGGGAAGGAGTAACAAGGAAGCTGCAAATCCCTTTGAGTCCAGAGGCATGCAACAGCCCCCAAGGGTACCAGTAGGAAGTTTAGAACCAAACGATTCGTTAGTTGGTCTGGAGTGTTTACATGTCCAATTGGGGCAGTTAATGAATGATAATTTATTATCTCTAGCAAGCAAGGAAAGGCGGGAGAAAGGGGCAGCAGAGAAACCTTCTTGATCTGGGAGTGCATTTCTCAGATCCTGTTGTCAAATCCCCGGTGCGTTTTTCTGCACCTTGGAATTTTGAGTTGAGTGGGAGGGGAGCTCTTGTGACCACTGTAGTACCATCAAAACTTTTATAAAATGATAAGGTGGGCCCCCGAGATTCCCTGGTAGGGGATTCGGTGATTTTGCATTCCTCCTTTAGGGAAACAGTAGGGGGAATGAGAACTTTGGACCATGCTGATCAAAGACAAGTAGGACAAAATGGAGGAGCCCAGATTTTAGTCTCTCCAATTCGTGAGGCCAGTCAAGAAGTATCAAGAGCTAAAGTAATCCCTGTGGGAGATTTAGGGAGGATAAAATCTTGCCAGGGGGCAAATATATTAGAAGGGAGAATGTGGGGTAAGGAAGTAAGGGCTCCGATGGAAGAAGGATTGGGAACTCCAGGCAAAATTCCATCATTGGTAACAACTCAAACTGTCAAAAAGACCCCAAGTGGGGCTCAATGACAATTTGAACAGCCTCATGCCATCCTGGAATATTCATGGTTGGAGGTCTTGGACGGAAAAGGGTGGCATGAATGACATTGAGGCATTTGATATCATGTGTGTGCAGGAAACGTGGGTGGAAAGGATAGACAGACTAAAACTGGAGGGATACAAGATTTGGGCGTGTCCGGCTACCAGGGAAACCAAATATGGAAGGGTGGCAGAGGGTCTTGCTATACTATTGAAATCTGGACAGAGGCTAAAGGGGGTGAAATTTTTAAATCCCCCCTTGAATTCCATGGCAGTGAGGTTTGTAGGGGGAGCATATGGGGGCTTAATAATTATAAACATCTACATTTCCTGTCTCCAAAATAGCTCGGAAAGAACAGGTACGTGGACCTCGGTAGGCAACTTTGTTGAGGAATGCAGTAGGATTTTTCCAAATTACATCCCCATTTTAATGGGGGATGTAAATGCAAGAACTGGCAATTCAGACGCCAGGATTTATGAACAATTGGGTTTGGAGGACGAATATGATATGCAAGGAACAATCCGGGCCTCTAGAGATAGTATTTGCAACTCCAAAGGGATACAATTCTTCAAATGGCCATTTGAAATGCAATGGGTTCCCTTAAATGGAAGAGGGGAGACAGACAAACAAGGGGCTTTTACTTTTATTGAAGAACAAGGTGCAAGTGTGCTCAACTATGTATGTGTCCCACTGGTACATCAAGGAAAATTTTCAGATTTTACAGTTATTCCCACGGGGGTGAGTGACCACCAACTGCTTGAAGTGAAGGTTGAGGTGGGAGACGTTTTATGCCCCCGTAGACAGTGTGACAGGGTTGAGTCTCAGGGGAATTGGTTAGAACAGGGAAGGATTATTTGGAACCATAAAACAGCAGAGGCGGCAACAGAGCTGAGTATGATTCCAATTTGTAGGGGGTTGCAGGAAGGGATAATAGATCCAACGACTTCGGATGAGTCAGTTCTAGCTTTATATGCTGATTTAATTAGAGAAGTATGGATTGTTTTGAAATCCCCTCAGCGGGGGGGTTCCTGGGAAAAGCAGCCCTCTTGGTTTGATAGCGAATGTAAGAGGCAAAAGAGTGTAATAAATGCAGCAGCCCGATATTTTAAGCGGAACCCAATAAAGGAAAATATGAAAAGTTGAAAAATGACAGAAGAGGCTATAGGAAAATAGTAAACAATAGGAAAAAGAATTTCCAAGCAGGTCAGTGGGGAAAATGAAGACTCACTATGGACCAGAAGGTATAACCTTTTGGAATCTCATAAAAAAAGGGGATTTGGAGAAGGCTGAAATGTGTCAGATTTGGATATCCCAGCCAAAAAATGGGAAGATTTCTTTTGGGGCATATTTGGAGGATCTGGTGATGAAATAAATAGTCCAATAGTTGATCTGTGCATGTCTGATTGTCCTCCTTGGAACCTTGTTGAGGAATCCGAAGTTCATGAGCTTATTGCTAGGTTGCCCTTAAGGAAGGTGCCGGGGGAAGATGGGATCCCGGCTGAGGTTTTTAAGAAAAATGTAGATTGGTGGACCCCAGTAATAACTAGACTATTTAATAGTGTAAATGCTACAGGGAGCTTCCCTGCTGGATGGAGCAAGAGTGTAACGATCCCAATATATAAGAAGGGCCCCAGAGATGACCTGGCAAACTACAGACCCATTAGTCTTATAGACATAATGGCAAAATTGTATGCTAAGTATCTCTTGGCAAAATTGGAAGACTGGGCAACAAAAGAAAACATCTTTTACGAGGAACAGGAAGGGTTTCAAGCTGGCCGTGTGACAACAGTCCATTGTTATATTCTGGCACATTTAGTAAACAAGTATTCTCAAGTTAGGAAGGATGACCTTTTTGTAACCTTTATTGACCTCAAATCTGCCTTTGACTTGATTGACCGTGAGAGGCTTTGGGGGAAGTTGCTAGCCACAAATGTGGATAGACGCCTACTCTGGTTGATTAAGGGGTTGTATACGCATACCCATATGAAAATCCGCAGGTCCAGGGAGGGACCTTTGACAGCTGCCGTCCCGGTTCTAAGGGGAGTCAAACAGGGCTGTGTCCTGGCGCCTTTTTGGTTTAAGTTCTATATAAATGATATTATAGATGTGTTCCAAAATAAATTAATTTTTGCTCCCAAGATAGGCAGCAGACCGCTTGCTCTGTTACCGTACGCGGATGACATGGCATTGTTGTCTACTGCTGAACTAGAGATGAGAAGGGCCCTAGAGATCTTGGGCTCTTATTGCAGAGGGGAAAGACTGAAAATCAGCTATGATAAGACCAAGGTTGTAGTCTTTGCCAGGAAAACCCAGACATGGTACCTGGATGGATTTAAAACAGTGCAAGTCCCTTTTTACAAGTATTTGGGCTTGTGCTTTGCAGCGCCTGGCTTTTGGTCGACCCATTTGGCAAATGTCAAACTGAAAGCCCGGCAAACGGCAGGGGGAATCCTAAAATTTTGGGCCACGGGGGGGGCAAGATGATCAAACCCGCCATTAATCTGTTAGCCCATAAACTTATCCCCCAAATGATTTATGGTGCCGGAGTATGGGGCTTTGAGTCTACTGCCTTGGAGGCAGTGCAGAACAGGGTGCTTAGATGTCTCTTAGGAGTTCCATCTTATACGCCTGTTGCCTTCCTAAGGGCAGAGACAGGAGTGGTTTCTGTGGCAGTTCAAGTCCGTATGGCTATTGTAAATTTTTGGATTAGACTGATGGCCATGCCCAGGACCAGCCTTGTCTATACTTGTTGGGAGGAGCAGAGGAACCTGGTAATTGGCCCGACCTGGATATCCCGGTTTGTCTGTCTTCTTGGGGACATTGGGTTTTCTCTGGGGGCTTTAGAAGGTTTACCTAGAACCTCCCTTAAAAATTTACTAAAGTCCCAAATTGTTGACATTGGTAAGCAGGTGTCAGACTCGGTGATAGCTCCCTATTATGGGAAATACAAAATGGTGCATAAATTGGAACTATACTTGGATAGTATTGCAAACTTTGCCCTGAGGCAGGCCCTTACATGTGTACGCTTTCAGTTAATGCTCTCAAGTGTTTTGGAGGGTAGACTAAAGGGGGTGCCTTATTGTCAAAGAATTTGTGAGTGTAAGGCTGGAGTGGAGGACCAAGTGCACTAGCTGTTTGATTGCACCGATTCGGCAGACAGTCACTACAAATATCGAAGTTTGCTTCAGATTGAGGCCCCTTGGGTTTGTAGGGAGCATAGATTGCAAAATATCCTGGCAAACGAGTCTGAAAATAAGATGTATAGGGCTGCAAACTTTCTGTTAGCATTAGTGAAGAGGAGAGCTTGGGCCCGAGAGTGCAATCTCTAAGAGGGTTGTAATTTCTCATGGGCAGTGGGATATGGCCTTTCAATTTAATTCTGGTGATCGCTGTTTGCTTATGAAGAGTGGGCAAATAGGGAAATATTTTGGCATGTTTAACCATTTATGTGAAATTTATACTTTGTTACATGTTTTTGGTTGTTTAGTATATATTGTACCAACTTTTGTTGTATCCATAAAGTTTATTATTATTATATATATCATTTAAATGGCAAGACAAAGCAGCCAGGGTTCCCAGCAGGTTCCTGTCCAAAAGCCTGCCAGGCAAGCACAATCCACTGCCCCTAGAATAAAAAGGCACACAAGCCCAGTGAAAAGTTCCAGAAGACTCCCTAACACAAAGGGAATGGCAAAAATTTAAGCCACAGTCTTGCAACCATCTTCCCGCCACTGCAAGGCAGGAAGTAAGTGGGACGCACTGTCCCAGTCCCACTCTCTGTAGCCGCCCTTCCTTATGGTGGCGCATACAGCCCCCCATATGCATTGGGAGGAAGGGATTTTCTGCACCAGTTCTCACCAGAGCTCTCTCAGTTTCTTTCCTATCATCTTTACCAGAATAACAAACATTCCTATTACTGATGTCATCTTAAGGGATGCCTCAGCTCAAATTGCATGCTCCCAGGTATTGTTGGCTTTCCCACAGATCGTAGTTTAAAAACTCTTCTACAGTCTTCTAAAACAGCCTGGTTCTATTTTGATTAAGGTGGAGCTGATCTCTCCTGTGTATACGAGTCCCCTTTCCCAAACAATTCTCCAGTTCCTCATGAACCTAAACCGGTCCTCCCTACATCATTTTTTCATCCACACATTGAAACTCTGTAGCTCTGCCTGTATCAATGTTTGTGAAACTGGAGACAGTTCAGACATTTAGAAGCAAGATTAAGAACTATCAGCCCAGTGTGAATGATGGCTGTTCTGTGGAGTAATTTGAAAATTGAATGTTGTTAAGTTCTTATATATGGCCTACTTAAAATACAGGTATAATCTTACCAGATACTGCTCCCTCTATTTTGTGTTTCCAAAACCCTCTCTTCAGAAATTTTATTAAGGACATAGCAAGGAAATTTTATCTTTTTCTTTCTAGTCACACATTTTGTCCCTCTTTTTTTTTTCTTTTTCAAAGCTCACTGAGTATCCCTGCATCTGCTGATGTACAATTCTACTACTTTTATTTCTGCTGGCCAAATCAGTCCTTCCCTAGCTTTTTGTTATTCCCAGTGCTTTCCAGCTTGCTTCCTTTATTTGTCTTGTAACAGATGAAATTCATTCCAGTGCAAAAGACTGAAAAGAAAGGCAGCATGTAGGCCCTATGAATACTGATTTGCTCAATATGTTGTTTCTTTTATCAGTTCAGTTGAATTTTATTGTTCCAACCATCAGTTATAACAACACATACATGCGTAAATACACAATAAACATAATAAAAACACAATATATACAAAGTTGTACAATAAATAATTAAAAAAAACCAGAATGCAGTGATTGACCCAAAGTAACAATATGCAGTAACACAATAAAACATGTCCAGTGGTTATTTAAACACGTGGGATCTATATTTAATTGCTGCTGCTAGGAACCTAGCAAAAGCAGAGGTAACTGAAGGATCCTTGTCCCTTAATAACACATGCGTATATGCCTCATTTAACCTGACCAGTAGCATTAATAAGCAAGGGGAAAATAATGAAGATCATTATGATACCAACAAGTAAGCAATATATGACTCATTGAATCAACTGCCTCAGCACCACATTGACAAATTTGTTCTTCTATTTGAATTGCCTTATAGCGCCCTTCCAAAACTGAAGGAAAAACATTAAGTTGGGCCCGAATAAAGGAATTTATATGCCTTAAACCTATTTGGTTAAACATGTAAAGCATGCTAGCGGGCAATGAATTCATTAAGGAGCGGTAATAGGCCATAGAAGGGGTGATACTAATAATAGTAATGTCAGCCTGGCACCCAATATCCCTTAGACGTTGACTCATTTTTTTTTAGCTCTTAAAAATCCCAAGAATCACATTAAAAAAATAGAAAAACTCAAAGAGAAAATCTTGGGCTGAATCTGCAGAAACCAGCAGTTAAAACTAATTTCCACTATCAGCAATTTATTTATATTTATTTATTTGTTTTAAAATTTGTATCCCGCCCCTCCTGCCACAGGCAGCCTGAGCGGCTAACAACAATAATAATTATAAAAATATACAATACAACAATTAAAATATATCCCCCAATAAATAACAATAATAGAAAACACAAAAAAATCCCACTTTACCCTCCCCACTCCCAATCCCTCACCCCATCCAACCCATCACCCCTCTCCCTTGCCAAACGCCTGATGGAACAGCCAGGTCTTATAATTCCTGTAAAAGGTTGGGAGGTCTGGGGCCAGATGGGCCCCCACCGGGAGGGAATTCCAGAGGCGCAGTGCAGCCACTGATAATGCCCTATCCTGTGTGGCCCCACGGTAAACCCGCGGGACCTCTAACACGGTGCTCCCGGATGACCGCAGGGGCCGGTCTAGAACCTGGGGAGTGACGCGGTCTCGCAAGTAGGCAAGGCCCAGGTCGTGTAAGATTTTATAGGTCAAAACCAACACTTTGAATCGAGCCTGGAAGACTATTGGCAGAGATCGGAGCACTGGTGTAATATGCTCCCGGCGACCCAACCCCACCAAGAGCCGGGCTGCTGCATTCTGCACCAGCTTCAGCTCTTCAGCCATCACCAAACATAACCCTATGTAGAGCACGTTACAGTAGTCTAACTGAGAGGTAATAAAAGCATGGATGATCGTGGCCAGGTCCAGAGCTGAAATCAGCGGCCAAAGCCACCGCACCAGATGTAACTTGTGGAAGGCACTCCTTGCCATAGTCTCCACCTGGAGATCCAGGCGGAGCTTCCCATCAAGGAGCACCCCCAGGTTCCGCACCTGGGAAATCAGTGGAGGACAGATCCCGTCAATCAAGGGAGCTGCCACATCCACCGACTTACCCAGTAACATCACCTCCATCTTGTCAGGATTCAGTCACAGTCGATTAGCCCTCAGTGTTACAGTTGATGATGATGATGATCCAGCACTATATGATGTCAACAAATCCCAACGTTTAATGCTATGTCCAAAAAATGTATATAGTTTCTGTAGAAAGTCATAAAAGAGTCCAAGTTCTGCAATACCCTGCACAGAATCATTTAACACCAAGTTCAAGTTGTGTGAGGCACAATGAACATATTTAGCATTTGGACATCTCTCTCTAATTCTTGTCTGCACTCCTGAGTAAGCTCCAGCCATATTGGCAGCCCCATCATACCCTTGCCCTCTAAGTTTTGCTGGATCAAAACCATGCTCATTTAAAAACTGGAAAATTTCTTTCTCCAGTTGTGCTGCACCCTGTCCATGAATTGCCTTGAAACCTAAAAAAGATTCATTAATTTTTATTTCTTCTGGGTTTCCATCTGCATTGTATACAACCGTGACATATCTTAGCACTTGGCTCATTTGATCTTGCTTGGCTATGTCCTGAGTAGTATCAACAATAAGTGAATAAAATGGTGCATTTTTAATGTCTCCTACAATTTTCTGCAGCACACAAGATGAAAGCATTTCTATTATTTCATTCTGTATCGTAGGGCTGAGATAGGTAACTGAACCTTTGGGTTTTTTAAGCAGTTCTTCCAGTACAGGGTCATATTTACTGAGCAGCTCAATTATAGCAAGGAAGTTTCCCCTATTTGCCTGGCCCTTCTCTTCTCTGTGCCCTCGGAATGGTAAGTTTGCCATTGCCAAGGTCAAAGTAACACTGATGACACGGTCAAGGACTTGGCACCAATAGTTAGCTTCACGGTTAACTTGGGCTGCTAGATCTCTATCAAGTGTCTGTCCTGAGCCCCACTGTTCATATATGATACATGCTTGTACATGCTGAGCTGATACTTCATGCCTTTCAATACTTCTGGTTAAATGCTGCCAGTCAGAGAAGCCATTTGCCCAAACTTCTGAAGAAGCATGTTTTGTATCTCCAAAAAGCCAACAGGGCTCACAGTAGCACTTGTTTATGGTTGGTGAATAGCACAGCCACGATCTTTGGAGCTTTATGCCAGCTTTAGATTTTTTTACATAAAAAGCAGCACTGAAACTGCGCCCTTTGTTTTTTCCATCTGCTTTTTGAGGAAAAGGCCCAGGTGGCCTACAAGGTCCATGTCGCAAAATGAAGCGCTTTTCTTCTGCATTCAAACTGCCACTAAAATTTGCTTTGTCGGTTGGGTATTCACTGTTACGTATATCAATTTCACTCTGCTTCCCTTTTTGAATACGCCTCAGCTCGCCAGTAGCACACTCGGTGGCAGCAGGCAGCTCGCCAGTACCACACTCGGTGGCAGCAGGCGGCTCGCCAGTACCACACTCGGCGGCAGCAGGCAGCTCGCCATGAGGACCAGTTTCAACTGTGTCTGGGTGTACACATTCCACATCCTCAGTAGCACTTCCAGCACCACGACCAGAGTCACTTTTGCTGGCACTGGTGCTTGCCACCACCTTCTCTTCACTTTTAAAAAAGCTGTCTATCTTAGGCAGTTTCTGACACTCCCGTTCTGCTTCATGCCGCCTTTTCCTTTTTGATGCTCCACTAGTAGCAGATCGTTTTGACATAATGCCAAGTAGTAACAATACGATATCCTTCCTTTCTAATAATTTTCCTGCCAGAACAAACACAGAAACTCTACTTAGTCTGTTGAACATCTAAAGTAACCATCTGTAGATACCATTTAAAAAACAAACATGTTTATAAACCCATTCATTTAGAAACAATCTGGGCAGCTTGAAACCTCCAAAACTATAAACACCAAAACAAACAAAGCAATACGCACACAAAGAGCTGTAGCCAGAGAAGTTTGTGCTTTAGCCCCTTTTCACGACATCAAAGCAGGAGCCTATGGGAATTCAATCGTACAATCAAGTCCAGATCTATAGGCTGGCAAGCATGATTTAAGAAAATTACACATCATGCTGACTGTTATTTCATATTATTCTCTATTTATTCAAGTTACCCTGGCACAGTACAGATTGGGCTGTACTGATGGTCTGTCAGTTGGCATAACTGCTAACAAGAAGCAGCATTACTTAAAACATTTCACATTGCATACAGCGTACATTGATATAAAATTCACCTTTCCACAGAGATATGGAACATCCCCATGTAGCCAGAGCCAGAGTAAAAAGACTCTACATTCTACAATCCGGGTCAAATTTTAGCACACATGCACATGCCCAGCCTGGAAGAGCTCAGAGACAGACAACAGGAAAGGTCAAAGAAAATGATAGCATTCCCTCGCAAACTCCATCCAGACCAGCAATGAAGAACAATTTGAAAGTTCTAGCCCTGCACCAGCAAACCAGTCTATTCTCCAAGTTGCATGTTAAATCCACTGAAGACAAAAAATAACATTTGTCAAACCTCAACTTTTCTCAAGGATCATTATCTTCCCACCAAAAGATGGCCACAGACTGGTGCACACACGCACTGCAAGTTGGCTGTGGGCACACAGTGACAAGGCAAGTGACTCTGGTCTCTGCTGGTAACAATGCCACTACCAGAACATGAGTTATTATATTTATTTCTACTTATATGCCGCCCCCTCATGCCCATGGCATCTTAGGGCAGCTAACAAGTCTCAAAAAACTACAACAGGTTAAAACATTAATAAAACCATCATGTTAAAACAATTCAAACATGTTAAAGTACTGGAAAGATTAGCTGAAGCTGGAGCTGTTGCCCAGAGTGATGGAGCCCCCTCACCTGTGAGCCCTCCGGCTCCGTGATGAGTCCGACATTAAAGTTAAGGATTAGGGAAGGAAGTGGAGCGGAACACTTACTAAGAAGACCCTGCATGAGTGGTGAGGTGCAAGGGGGAGGGCTGGCAGCCAGGACTCCTGGGTTCTATCTCCAGGTGAGGGAGGGGAGTGGGGGCTAATGGGTTAGAATGGGGGTTGGAAGCAAGGATCCCTGGGTTGTCTCTCCAGCTCTGGGAGGGGAATGGGGACTGGTGTGCTAAAGGGGGAGGCTGGGAGCCAGGACTCCTGGTTTCTCTGAGAGGGGAGTCTAGAAGGTTAGGGAGTGGGAAGCCAAGATTCCTGGGTTCTGTTCCCAGGACAGGGAGGGACATGGGGGCTAGTGGATTAGCNAGTGGGAAGCCAAGATTCCTGGGTTCTGTTCCCAGGACAGGGAAGGACATGGGGGCTAGTGGATTAGCCAGGAGCCAGGAGTCAGGACCCCTGGGTCAGGACCCCTGGGTTCTCTTTAAATCTCTTCTCCCTAACTTGCAAAGTGAAGGAGGCATGGAGCCGGTCCGGAGGAGAAGGAGAGGAGACACTAGTCTCTGATTGATCCCTCCACAGCCTCCCAACACCCATCCCGACTGCCCTGGGGAGACAAGGGGGGGGATTGGTGTGGTGGTGGTGGGGCAGTGCAAGGGGGAGGGCTGGCAACCAGGACTCCTGGGTTCTATCTCCAGGTGAGGGAGGGGAGTGGAGGCTAATGGGTTAGAATGGGGGAGGCCGGGGGCAAGTTGGGGGGGCAGTCGTCCTCCTTCTCTTTAAATCTCTTCTCCCTACCTTGAAAAGTGAAGGAGCTTTGCTCGGCGTGACCCCCCCCTTAGTAAGCTCTCTCCCGCTCCGAATCCGATATCCATTCCTTAGCAGCCTCAGACTCACACTCACCCAAGGACCCTGTCCCCCTGCTTCCTTCTGAAACAAATGATTTTTCACTGCAGTGGGCTGCTGCTTAGTTCTAGTTCAGAAGACTCTGCTGAGTGCCTCAAACAAACTACAGCCAGCCGGACCATTCCTTAGCTGCGGGCTGCCTCAGCCTCAGTCTCACACTCACCCAAGGACCCCGTCTCCGCTTCCTTCTGAAACACGCCTCAAAACAAACTGTACAGCTACAGCCAGCCGCCTGCCTGCCTGCCTCGTGGTGGGCTGAAGGCAAGAACGCCGATGGGAACGCAGTGTGTGCATGTATGCAACGTGTGACGTTGCTGGGCCAGGCGTGCATGTGGAGGTGGGGCTAAGGGGCTCCGACGGATGGCATGGACTCAGGCGACAGCGGGACAAGCGGCGGGGGGGCATGATTTATCAACTGCACAGCTGGGTTTTTGGGGTTTTTTTTTGCCACGGCTCCACCTGGACCCCCCCTGCGGGCCTGGCATGGCCAAAAGCATGGGGGCCCCAGGTGGAGCCACAGCAAAAAAAACAAACAAAAAAACTCAGATGGGACAGGCGGTGCCGGGTGGAAGGGATCCCTATTTTTCTTTTCGGGCCCCATGGCTTTTGCATTTGAGCCTGGGCCCTGCTCTTGGGGGGCCCTGCAAGGCTTGCGCCCCCCCCCCAGAGCAGGGCCCAGGCTCAAATGCGCCCTCCTGCGCCACGGTAGCTACGCCCCTGGCAGAGATCATTTACCAATGCCAAAAGTTCTACCTCAGTGCCGTGACCCGGACAAAAGCCAGACTGCAAAGGATCAAGATAATGGACGTGGTCAAGATGCCCCTGGAGCTGCTGAGCCACTACCCATTCAATAACCTTCCCTAAAAAGGTTTATTTAGGGGACAAACATTATTATGTTTATTCCCTAAAAAGGAAGGTTAGAGACAGGTTGATAGCTGGCAGGGGAGTCAGCGTCAAGCAATGGTTTCTTGAGCAGAGGCCACACCACCATCTCTTTTAGACAGCTTAGCACTCTGCCTCCCACAGGGAGGCATTGACCACCCCAGCCAGCAACGGTCCCATTGTCTCCTGGCAGCTCTTAACCAGACAGGATGGGCACGGATCTAATTTGCAAGCAGTGGTTTGAACCATCCCAAGCACCTCCATTTTGTCAGCAGGTGTCACCAACTGAAAGTGATCCCACAAAATCGGACAAGCCGAGGCTTCTACACCCTCTAGCCCCTCCACTGTATTAAGTGCGGCATCGAGGTCTTGGTGAATACCAGTGATTTTCTCCGCAAAGTAATCTGCAAAAAGGTCACAGCGGGTAGATGATGACTCAATCCCAGGGTTGAGTGAGACCAGACTAACCAGTCCCCGCACAACCCAGAACAGCTCAGCCGGACGGGATTTTGCAGACGCTATGAGGACGGCAAAGAACTCCGTCTTTGCTGTCTGCATAGCCATGGCATAGGCTCGTAAACTAGCTCTATGTCACAATCTGTCGGCTTCAGCATGAGAACGACGCCACTGTCACTCTAACCATCGCCCCTCTTGCTTCAGCATCCGCAGCTCCTCGGAGAACCAAGGAGGTCTGTGGAGCCTCTGCCTGGGCAATGAACACCTGGGAGCTGTTCAATCAATGGCCTCTGTCAGCAAGGTGTTCCAAAGCTTGACGAGGTCATCAATGAGACGGTCATCGAGGTCAGAGGGTGGTTCCTCCAGAGCGCCTAGAAACCACACTGGGTCCAACAGCCTCTGAGGGCGAACCACCCTAATAGGTTCCACACCCTTCCAGGGGCATACATGTGCTAGAAGGGAGGTCTGCAGAAGGTAATGATCCGTCCATGACGAGGTCACTGCTGATATCTCCCCCATTAACAGAGCACCTGCTTCAAGGCCAGTGCAAAACATGAGGTCCAAGGTATGTTCTCCAAGATGTGTTGGGCCGATGATTCTCTGGGACAGGCCCATGGTTGCCATGGTGGCCATGAACTCATGCTCGGCTCCCCCGAGAATCACGTTGGCATGAATGTTGAGTTCCCCCAAGACTATCATCTTTGGGGACCACAACACCACCTCTAACACAGCCTCCACCAGAGCATGCAGGGAGGCTACCATCCTGGTAGGTGCACGGTTTACGAGTAACACTCCCAAACTGTCCCCTGCCAAATCAAACACAAGATGGAGACCTTCAATGCCTACCATGGATTGCACTGGATACCTCCTCACAGACCACTCCTCTTTAAAAATCACAGCTACACTGCCCCCCCCCTCCGACTGCGGCTGGTGTTGTATGGAATACCCGGACGGAACAAGATCAGCCAGAATAGGCTGATTGTCCAGCCAGGTTTCGGTAATGTACGCGAAATCAGCGGCGTAGTCCCGGATTACCTCTTGGGCTGTTTTTTCCTTATTTTCCACTGACCTCATGTTTAACAATACCAAAATCGGGCCTGACCAAGTTCCACCTGCTCACCTGCTAGTGGAGGGGTAGGCGTGATGTGCACCAAGCACCTATCCCGCCTCACCACTCCTACTCCCCTCCACCTAGGACCATATCTCCCCTGGCCTGTCACAACCTCAATAGTCACGCCCACCATCCTCTAGGTGGGGGAGGGGGCTGTTTTTACCTCTGGGGGGCCAGGCAGCACAGCACTGGAAGATGTCACTGGCGGGCCTGGTGATGGCAGCAGCAGCCATGGTGATTCATTGGCTGTGGCAGCAGCGGAGGTGAGCCACAGGGATGGTGGGGCAGCAGCAGTGTCTATTTCCTGGCCAGGTGGCAGGCCGCTTTTGGCCACACCGGGCCTGGAAGTCCCGGCCGTGCACCCTGGCCCCGCCCCCCTCCTCCAAGTGGGGGAGAGGGCTGTTGTTACCTCTGGGGGGCCAAGCAGCATGGCCCTGAAGATATCAGTGGCAGGTCCGGTGACGGCAGCTGCGGCGACTCAGCGGCAGCAGCAGCAGTGGAGGTGAGCCATGGGGATGGTGGGGTAGCAATGCAGGAAGGTCCATGGGGTTCACAATCCCAACCAATAATTGATGGTGAAAATCCAAGCCCTTGCGATGATGGAAAGAACGCCACACTCTAAACGTAGAACCACATTCAACACACACCTGGGGGACCATTAGCAACAATCTCAGAAATGTTGATTGAACTACTTCTAAGTCCATTATTTTATCAAGTGACCATATTTGTACCCCATACAGCAATTGACCCAAAGATTTATCCTCAAAAACTTTAAAGACTGGGTGAATCATATTACTGCCTTGAGATCTAAAGAAGCGAAGAATTCCTGCTGTACTTTTATTTGCAGTTAATTGCCAACTTCCTTTGGACTGCCCAGGACCCGATTGATTGAAAATCAGACCCAGATAGTTAAAAAAGTAAGCCTGTTCTATATTATGACCATCCATCAACCATCAGTGTTTAGGTCTTTTTTCTTTTCTTTTTAAAAAGAAAATCATAACTTTGGTTTTCTCAGAAATGATGAACAGGCTATTTTCTCTACAGTAATCCACAAGGGCCCCCATATAAAATGTAACCCTTTCTTTTATCTTATTAATGTGCTCTTCTAATGCTTGTTCCAGTGCTGTCAAACAAACATGATTTTTGTACATACATGGTGTTGATGATTCATAGATTATTAGATATTTCCCTAAACCTGTGTGTATATTTACATAAAACTTATCAATGTCTCAGGATTGGCCAAATTTCAACTTTTGGTCAGTTCAGGTGCAGCTCTCAATGACTGTCCTGTGCTGCCTTCATGGTCCTGTGTCTTATTTCATTGTATCTGAGTCTAACAGCAGACTGCAGCTGTCTCAACATCAGCATTGCAAAGCACAAGCTTTACCAGACAATCACAAAACTGGAAAGGCTTGTGTGTGCACCCACGTGTGTGTGTGTGTGTGTGTGTGTGTGTGTGTGTGTGTGTGTGTGTGTACAAGCGTGTGCATGTACATGCACAGATTTTGGTTCTTGTCCATACAACTGCTTTGTTCACTCCTGCAACATATTTTTGAATAAGTCTATTGAAAAGCGAGGTAAAAAGAAAGCCACCATACTCGAGAAAATGACTGGTAAAATTGGGAAGTGTTAAAATTTCCCATTCCCCTATAGTGTTTCCATTTTGTAATGGTGTAGGGTATCCTTACTAATTCAACTCTCAGCAGGACTTAAAATAACATACAGCTGGCATTATGTCTTTTCTAACATTTCTCTATTGTGGAGAACGCACTGGTCTCATCACATGCAAGCTAGGTTACTGAGTTTGTGCTGGTAAATGACTCAGCCAAACATTCATGTTTCCAGGAAAAAGCAAATCATTTACAGAGACTGGGAGAATACTGCACAGGCATTAATCCTCAAAAGGCTTGCAATTTTTCTGATGATTACAAGACGCTATCAAATTCATTTTGATGATGAAGGATAGTTGTTGGTAGGAATTAGATGACTATGTCATAATGAAGAATACATTATGACTCGGGATGTGTACTGCAAATTCTTCAATTTTAGCCTTGTAACAGACTTAGATGTTTTCTAATGGATAATGTTAATGAATGGTTATATTATAAATACTACTGAATATCTACCACTGAGACATTTAAGTAGCTAGGTTATGGACTGTTTGTAAAGCATACTATAGCAGGGATGAGTTGTGGCAAGGTGTAACCCTTTGTGGAATAGGCACAACGACAAAAGCTTTTACCAGGAGCCAATTACTGTGGGCTGATTGCTCCCTGATTGGTAGGTCAGAAAGCTCTTTCCATCTAGGAAGCACTACTCATTGAAGACTGAGCCTGAGCATTCATGAGAGGCTCACAAGGGAGAGGCTTCCCTCGGGGCCTTAGAGTTCACCTAATAACTCTCACACAAGAGAGAACACACTGCTCTCAATGCCTGCAAGCTAGGTTACTGAGCTTGTTTGTTCTGGTAAATGACTCAAGACTGGGAGTTTGCCCCAAGGCCCTGGCGTACCAATGGACTTTCCCTAGATCTACCTCTCCTTGGCCATTAAAGACTGAGAGCCCTGGGAGGAGTTGCCACCATTTTGAATGCTTTGAGTAGGAGAACACAAAAAGGAGTAAGTGATGACAGGGCAAAGGAACTCTCCTGCCCCTTTCTGGCATAACCACGCCCCTTTAGAGTATCATGTCATCATGGCATTCTGAAGAGAGTGGATCCACACAGGAAAGGGGGCAAAGAAACTCTCGCCATTTTGTGACATGACTCTGCCCCTACCTAAGCCCCCTGGCTATTCTCAGGAAATAAATGTTCTATACACAGCCTGAAGACTCTAGGTCAAAACCTGAAGTCTCCAGATTGAACCCAGAAATAGGGTGACAACCCCAGTTTCCTCACACACAGTGAAGACCCCAATCTGAGGGGGCTGATGATTAAGGGAGGTTTTTATACTCTTGCGCATGGTAAGTCTGATGCCAAATCCCATGGAGTTGTGAGTGCGCAGAGCCACGCACACGTCACGCAGACCCCTATTGTGGACAAATTGAGCCCCACGGATCCCGTGTGCGTGAACTGCAGGGTTTGGGATCAGGTGGATTGAGGTGATTCAGCACTAATATACAATGCAACCATGGTAAAATACATTTTGGGTGCTTTTAGACAGATGGTTCCTGCTCCTCCTCACACCCAAGCAGCCCGTCCATCTATAGGTGGGCTGCCAGATGTGCAGGCAGAGCAGAAGCAAAGTAGGCAGTGCCTACTCTGCTCCAACCCCACTAGCGGTGCTCTGGAACATTCCTGAGCACCACCAGTGGGGTGGGCCACCCAAATCTGGGGCACCAGTTGGAGGCAGAGCGGTTGTCCGTCTACTTGTGGATGGCCACTGCAGCTCTGCTCCCAGCCTGGGGTTGCCCCGGGCAACTCCATAGAGCTGCAGGTGAAAGCCGAATGCAATGGGTGATCTGCCCATAAATCTATGGTTTGAGGGCTGGGGGAGATGCTGTGCAGCTGGACTGTAGGCCATGGCAGCAATCGGATCCATATAAAACCAATGAAAATGGACTGGCCACCCCCACAACAGGTCTGAACATCACCATCCCAGGTCCTTCTAAATACACCCTTTGTTATAGTATAAATTTGTTACAACACAGTGTGAGGCATGACTCCCACAAAATAAATTTACATTTACAACACACAGATTTGATTATATCCAGTGTGAGCCATGACTCTCAAATACAGAACACAAGAAATTTACACTGCATATAAAAGACACTTGGGTGAAGCAATGAGTGCAGATATGGACTCTTTAGCCCTGATCCTGAAGTAACTTACACTATCTTTATAACCTGTCTGGCGCTTTCTAGAGCTATCCTTCCTCTTGTTTTATGAAGTATGTGTAGATAAAAGTTTATTAACTAGAAGAAATGTAATCCAGAAGTTATTTGATTGAACTCCTTGAAGGTTGAATGTCATTACTTGGAAGACTGTATTACACTTGTAATTAAATTAACCCACTATAACAGCTGTGGAAGGGGGTCTTCCCAGAGCCTCACTAGGGTGCTGGAGAGCTGTCTGGGGAATTAGCAAACCCCCTGTCCATGAAATACTCTGCAAACAGGTACCAATTCTACTGTGAGTCCTAATACAGAGCCCCTACTGAATACTATAGGGTCTCTGTTCTTGACCTCCAGCTACCCCTCTATCCAGGCCTATCACAACCAGTATTGCAAGGAGTTCATTTGAATACCAGGCCAGAGCCCTTCTAAGTCCTCAAGACCCTCTGGGTCACTATAGCTCAGTGTGACCCTAACTGGATAGATCCCACCTAGTGGAGCTTCCTGTTTCTCCCCCGAGGACAGCTGTCTGTCTGTTTGAAGATCTCCGGGTCTCAGTAGGTTGTCCTGCATTCCAGGAGAGAGACATTGCAGTGAGCTCCTTTTCCTTCGGCCACATACTGTAGAATGAGCTCATAGCTCAGTACAGCATGCTGCTCACTGATCATGCCCCAGTACTTAGGCTCTGGAAGTAGTCTAGTAGCCTGTCTGAGCATGCTCCAGGACTTTACCTCTGGAAGGTCTGGCAGCCCCAACTGGGCATGCTCAAAGTATGTCTGCTATCTAGCCCTTTTTATTTTCTTACATATTTATTAAAATGTGTATCCCACTCTTTCCCAAAGGCTCAGGGTCGGTTTACAAAAGCCAGAACACACAATAATAAAACTACAATATGGTTTACAAAAACCAAAACACGCAACAATAAAACTACAAAATAGAATTTAAAGACCCTCACCCGCCCCACCACAAAATCAACCAAAACCACACCCAGCCTCTATCCCTGCTTACCAAAAGCTCTACCAAACAAAAATGTTTTACATCGCCTCCAGAATATGCTTAAGCTTTGGCTCTGGCAGACCTCTGTGGGAAGGGAGTTCCATAGTACTGGGGCAGCAAATGAGAACACCTCTCTGTGGTCCCTTGTTGTATGGACAAAATTGACTGGTGGTACCTGCAGGAGGATTTTCCTGGCCAACCGCAGGGGCCACAACGGAGCATAGAAAGAAAGGCAATCTTTCAAATATGTGGAGCCCAAGCCCCACATTAAAATTAATATTAATAATATTATTTTTTTAAGTTGCTCAGGCAGCTTGGGCTAAACAGGGCTTCCTCAGCCACACATGAGCCTGTCTGTTACACCAACCTTCTCTTGAGATGTTTCTGGTGGACTGCTCCCCTATGACACTGCTCATAATGGAGGATATCAAAGTTTCGCTCCCTAGCTGAGATTTGCTTGTGTTTCCATAATCTATATGATTTATGGGGAAAGGACTCAATAATATTGGGGATACACAAACTCCTCCCCCTCCCCTTTTTATGTTTGCCTCAAGTGGGTTCTAATTCATAGTGACTTATAAAGCTTCACAGAAGAGACAGAAATGTATACAACTATGTAAGAAAGAAAGAAAAGTGAGAAAAATGCAGTGTCAAGTTTATGGTAAAGGATGTAATGAAATTGCTTTGTTCTGGTGAACTAATAATGCATTGTATTTTGATCTTTTCTGGTATGGGTGGGAACTATTTTTGCTTGTCACTTAGCTAACCATTACTAACTGCAGTCATTTGCTTATGCTACAATTTTCAAAATATTAATAATGCCAAATAATTCTGTGAATTAAACAGAACATAGAAAGTACTGCTCCAGTACTCAGGAAAGATATGTCTATAATGCAAAAACACCAAACGTCCATAAAAGAAAGTTAACTTGAAGTTGCTGTATGTATTCTGTTTGTGTGATGCCTTCTCTTTCTGCTAACTCTGACAGTTGCAAATAAAACAAAACAAAACAAAAATATTATTAGAATATATGCACAATATTCAGATCTATTTTTAGACTCGTGCAGGGATAGGGGGGCACTGCTGTGTTGCTCCAATATGTAAGAGATGAAGACAGAGTAGTTCTAATATATTTTATTGGATCAAGTACTGTTGATGAAGCCTCAAAGCTTGCACACTCTCACCAACAGAAGTTGGTCCAATAGAAGATATCATCTGAACTACTTTGTCTACACTCTAAAAATTTAAGGGCTCATGCAACACCCAAATTCTCATGTTAAGTTCTCTGGCTTCAGGATTTCTACATTCATTTCTTTCCACAGAAGAAGGAGATAAAAGCAGAGATGAGCCCAAAGAGGCTGGGTATCAAGGAATTGTCTGCATCTTGTATGTCATCATTTCCAAAGTATTTATCTTAGAAGTACAGATTGATGATTATGCCTCTGGGTTATGCTAATTTAAGAAAGTTCAGATATAATTATTGTATGCAAATAACTTTAGGAATGAGGAAGACAATAAGATTGTTTTCCCCATGGGATTCAATGACTGTAAAGTAGAAGTATTTTTATGGCTGTTGAGGGAGGGGACTGAGGGAAGTCTCCATCTTTTGTTTAATTGCATCATAAAGTTGCAGTTCTACAAATTAAGTTTCTGTTTGTATGATGTTTTTATGTTGATTTTTGTTTTCTTATTTTTGAGTTGAAGCTTGGCTTAGATAGCTATCAAATGGAAGCCAAAATCAAATTCAGAATAAACGCACAGCTGAAGCATTTATGTATAGTAAGTACATTTCTTGGTGACTCACCTACAGTTGCTTAGGATCTTGATTTCAGAAAGCAAAGGGGAAATATCTCATGTTTGCACTTCAAAACTAGCCTAAGTGAACAGCAGTGAAGTACTGCATGGAGCAGTAGCAGGAGAGAGCTAAAGTTAGGAACAGTAAATGAAAAAGAGAAAAATGAAGTAGTTTCATTAAATTCATACTTCCTTTGAACAATCGCTGTAACTCCAAAGATTATTCTACTTGAGTGAAAGGTGATGACATTGTGTGCCCTTACCTCTCAAGCATTACCTTGCACCATGCTTGAATTCTCTTGAAATTACTCTTTGCTTTTCTTAATGTTGTTATCACTGAGAATGTGCATTTGTTTGGGAGCAGGGAAGGCTCCATATGACCCATCATGTTGTCAGTTTGACACTTTGAATTTAAATAAGTCATCTGCAATAGAATATTTTTGCACTTCTCGCAGTACGTTGGACTAGATTAGTTACTGATGGTATGATTTGTATGACTTTTTGAACTTCTGATTTATATTTCATTATTCTTAGCTAGACTTAAATTACATCTCTAGGAAATATAATCTGAAAATATGTGAGCAAAAATTGCCAAAGTGACTGCTAGCAAATCTTTAGAAACAATGAAATTGCAACCATAGCTACCTTTCACAGGTCTGTCTCAATCACAAGCAAAATAAATAAATAAACCTAATATCCCTCTATTTTTAAAAACACTTTATTAATAGATTATTTCCATTTTTATTTAAAATAAAAAGGGAAATAATTTTAAATGCAGTAGAGAACATGTGTGTTCATGAAAGGAAAATATTGGAATATCAGAAGGATTGAAATTCTAAACTAGGAATGATATAGACTGAATGATTTGATCCCCATAGAATGTGTGCAGTCAGTTCTAGTCCCCTGGAATAAACCCAGGACTATATGTAGGAATGAAGTCTTTTATCAGGACCTTGTCCCTAAATTAAACCAGTCTCTTTTAAGTGTAAATGGGTATAAAAGTTTTACTTAAACTTAAAAGCAGGATACAATGAATGAGTAAATGAAAATGCAGCATGACTGAGTATAAATGATCAGGCAAACAAAAGAAGGAATATGAATAGAAATACATGTATTGGTTACAAAGTAATAGGAATTTGCTATGAAAGAAAACTTAGTTAAAGCAAGATCCTTAGCTGTTGTGCTAATGGTGTACTAGCCAATGGCCAGGCAACTAGCACAAAACTTACCCAAGTCTTAGGTGCAGAAACTAAGCATAGAAAATGTGCAGACGGAACGATGGCTCCCTAGTCCCATCTGGGTCAGCAAAAACAGCATGGGACAAACATGCTTGCCACTCGGAGAGCTGCCACACCTCCTGCACAACCTGGGTAGGGAAGAGACCGCAACAAACATGTAGGTGGACGGCCCTGCCCCTGCACCCAACAACCTGTCCCCTGCCATGGTGCATGGTCATAGGGCCCCCAACCTGAAGCAGGTATTGTGGGGCCTAACATATGTGTTGGCCCGCTGTGGTCCACATTGGCCCACTGGACAGCCTTTGGCCCGGGATGCGCCATGGCTATTTTCCCAAGGGCATATCCTAGGCTAGTCACCTACCCACTCTGGGACAGTAGTTGGCCCACATCTGGCGGTGCTGGATAACACATCTGAGTGGGTCCATGGCCAGGCGATCTATGGCGGGTCAGCGTCACACTTGTTTTCACCCTAAGTCTGAGAAGGTTTCATGCTTGTAGCTTCTGCCAACTGCAGATGTGTACCTTAGTAATTCAATATGTGAAGGACACACCAAGCTATGGAGAGGTTGTTACCTATGGCCTAATGACTACATTTAAAATACATTTTTTTTCTAATGGAGAAGCAAAGGAAGTATGTGTTCTATCATGCAATATCATGTGGTTAGGTGGTTTTTGCTAGCCTAGTCTTCTAAGCCAGTTCTAGTGAGTCTCGTGGTTCAAAAAAACCCTGACATTTGTCCCACCTACAGATTATTTGCTTCTGACATTCCTTCCTGGGCTTTGATATCCCTTTGTCTCCAGCTCAACATCACTCACACTAACTCAGGCCCATAGAGGCCTTACAAGTCCATATGCTTTATTAACAATTATGACAGTTTGCTCCTAGTAACTACTGCTGGGTACATAGTACTAGTTTGTCTTAGGTACTAGAAAGGTTTTATTGGATCATGCAAGAGTTTATTATTAAAAACTGATTTCTTAATTATAAGCATGGGGGTGGGGGTGGGGAGGCTGTATCAAACTCAAACCTTCCAGTACATGTGTGGGTGAAAAGAGACATGACGCTAACCACCCTTTAACCACCCCTGGTGGTTATTTATGCATGTTGCAGGACTGTATTGGTGCCCTATGCAGCCCTGAAACATGGGGTATTTTCAGACGGTACGGGGCCGCTTGGCCCCGTACCGAAAACAACCCTTTCATTCCCCGCCGGGGTCACCCCATCACGCCATATCAGACGTGCTGGGGGGATCCCGGCGGGGAATGTGGGAGGGGGCGGGGCCGCATGGTGCAACGTGCGGCCGCACGGCCCCGCCCCCTCCACGCACCCCGCCGCCCGCCCTCCAGGGAGACGGGCGGGCGGCGGGGCCAGTGCGGCCGCTGTGGTGGGCTGGAAGCGCCATGGCCAGGGATCCCGCTGGGGATCCAGGGCCATGGCAACCGGCCAGACGTTACTTTTTCTTGGTCCCCGCTGGGGATCATTTTGACCACGCTTCCCGGGACATTCCCCCGGCTAGACCAGGAAGCATGGTTCAAATTGACCCCATGTGGGTATTCACCGTGGCGAACATCTGGCGGCCGCCAAACAGACGTTCGAGACACGGTGACCACAGGTGGGTATTTACCGTGGTTCACCGTGATCTCATAACGTCTGAAAATACCCATGCATAAATGACCACCAAGGGTGGTTAAAGGGTGGTTAGCGTCATGTCTGTTTTCACTGTGTGTTAGCAATTAGGTTAAGAAATCTACAGTCTCATAAACTATCCTAAGGATAGCAAGACCATAACCAAAGATGTTCCTTTTGGGTTTTAATCCAAAAGAGATTTGTATGTCAGAGAGAGAGGACTTTTAATATCACAACTTTTCTGAAAAAAAGATTGATCATGCACTCCTAATGCACTGTAAAGATAAAGCTTGATAAATAATATAAATTGATAAAGTAACAGATAAGCTTTACAAAATTTAATAATTTTAGGCATCTAGTTGCCGTTTTTTGCTATATTTCTAAATTTTGAAAGAAAAAATATACATATGACTAAAGCTTGGCTGACACAGTGGATATCCTGAACACGCACATTAGTTCAATGTCATGGAGAACATCTATTTAATTGTGTACCATATTTTTAAATGTTATATTTTATGTTAATAACAAAAAATAAAAAGTTGAAAAAACACAAATCAAGTCCAGGAGAAAGATGAAAATGATAATTTTCAGATTAATAGTGATATTTTAAATACCACTTTATCATGCACCCTGTAAACTGCTAGTCTCAAACTGATTTATGTCTCAATTGACAATAACAATTAAGAGGATTTGCAGCCATCCTTGAGAGAGAAAGAGAAAGAAATAAAAATACTGCATATATATGCTAATTCTGCAAATGCAAAGCTGTGCAAGCTATTTGGAACAGAATCTGTAAAACTTTAAACAACTCTTCAGACTTATGCCAGCCACATATTGTGTATTAAGAAGCATTTATGAGTACCATGCCATACACTTTATTAAGGCTATCCGCCATATTAGTAAAATATAACTGACAATAATAAAACAGGCATATAATCCAAAATACACCAATCTCAATAATAAAACAACAAAAAGTAATCAGTTCAGAGAATCTTCTCAATGCATGACATTAATGAGACAAAATTGAAGCTCCAATAATTATATCCAACCAAATAATCCATTTTTGAGCAAATCAGTCTCAATCATAGAAGGGCAGATTTAACAGACACAGATCACACCGATTCATATAGTCTTCCTTAAACAAAATGCTAGTAACAGGTACAAAGCTACAGCTTTAGCAGATTCAGGGTTTCTAGGTATCAGTAAAAAGGAAATTAGTTGTTCATATGAGACAATAACTTTTTCTGCATAAAGTGGAGTCAACCAGCATTCTCTTAACTCCTGATAATATGGACAAGAGAATAATGTGTTCTAAAGATTCAATTTCAGCAGCTACACAGGGACACAACCTCTTCCCCCAGTGGGAGACCAGCTGCTCTACCTCTGGTAACTGCTGGGTCAAAAAGTTGAAAGCGAGCTAGTGAGGTTGCTCTGCGAAGCTGGTAATCAGAAAGCCAATCAAGATATGGTTTGAGACAGAACTGGACCTTAAGTTCATTGTACCAGGGAGCTATTTTAATGCCAGATAATCTAGCCATATCATTGTCCTCCTGTGTGGAGAAATTCAAGAGTCTCTGTTTCACGGAACCTAGAAATTGGTGCCCACTTCCAATCACTCAGCCCTCAGGAGGGTAACCAATAGGAATGTGCAAACAGAATGACGTTCGGACATTCGGTTCGAAACCCGAGTTTGGATTCAGTTGTTTGGTTTGGCGGAGTTCGGTTCTGCTGAACTTGGCAGAACATTCAAAAATAGCGCTATCGATACGGATACCGAATTCGAAGTTTTTTTCAGTATCAGTATCATTAGGCCCTGAAACAACCCCTGGTCTTCACCTCTGGTGCCAGAAAGTCTGCTCCTCAGCTGCCTCCCCCTTCCAGTCATGTTTTTCCCGCCCAAAGTCACATTTCCCCACCCCCGAACTTATCCAAACTCACCCGAACATGACTGAACTGTTCGGCCGTTGTCGAGTTTGGTTCTGGCGTTTGGTTTGAATGTCCGAACAGACCGAGTTCAGTCCGAACTCTGAACATCCGAACCATGTTCGCACATCCCTAGTAACCAATTCTGCAGAGAGCTCTTGAAAAACCTCTCCCCACCAGGGATACTTTCTAGCTCTGGCATGATGAGCTTGTTCAATCCAGCATAAAGCTGATAATCGCTTCAGTTCCATTTAACACAACTTGGCCCAATAACTTATGGCTCTAAATATGGCCACAACTGAAAGCGCACACAGTCCAGTTTCTGCTCGCAACATCACTATAGGTACAGCAAGAGGCAGACCTAGCAGGCCTCTCATAAAATTATTTTGCACCACATCTGTCTGGGACTTATGGATAAAAAAACAGATCTCCAAACCAAATAACACTTGTGGAATGACTTTAGTCTTATAGATTTTTATCACTGCACCAACTCCTGATGGTATAAGGGACCTATATAAATGCATGATCCTTGCTGTGGTGCTGTTTGTTCTTTTTGTCATAGTATTTCTGTGTTCTGCCCCCTAGGGTGTCTGGGGAAATGTCCTCCCTCCTCTCCCCAACCGCAGCCCAGTCGCAATCTGTTGGGGTTTTTAAAAAAATAAATTGCCGCAACCAACCCCAGTGTTGTGAGTGATTGTGAACAGTGAATGAAAGGAGCCTCTCAAAGAAGAACACTGCTGGTTCTTGAGACGGCTCCTCTCTGAACCACCACCAAGCGCCTGCCCCAGCTAAAGCCGTGCAGCGAGAGCAGAACACAGCCAGTCCCCATCCCCTGCTGGGGGTGAGGGGTGGGGACTGGCTGTGCTCTGCTCTCGCCACGTGGCTCTGGTGTCCCATAAGGGACAAAACTATTTTGAATGCATGTTGGGCGTTCAAGCCCACAGTCCAAGCGCATGCATGGGAAACTGAATTTCCCATTGCATGAAGAGGGGCAGCCTTTCTTAAGAGCCCTATCAGCTCAATTTAAAACCACACATGGGTGCCAAATGTAGACGCTCTCAGGCACGCTGTGCTGTGGGCGACTGTGAGGCAGGGACCAGCACGCAAGTCTGGAGTCAGGCTTCAGCTGAACTTGCTGAAGTGAACAGCATGCGCGTCATTGCTGCCTGACTTGTGAGTAGGGGAAACATTCAGTGGGGATGGAATGGGGGCAGGGGGTCCCTTCCATTTACTCAATGTAATGTGTTAGCTTTCTTCTTATCCTCCATAGTGTTTACCTCACTTGTTAATTTTGTAACAATTCGAACAAAGGGAGGGGAAAGTGTTTGTGTTTCAGAGAAACTTTCTCCCACCCTTTTATCAAGTTGAAACATTTTTATCGAGGTGTTCTGATACGTTGGTGCAGAGAGAGAGAGGGGGGCTATGCGGTGGGACTGGCTGCTGAGACCCCCCTAAGACAGACCCATGGAGGGTGTGGGAGATGGGGCTTCTGTTGCAGGAGCTTCCCCTTGTGTGTTTGAAAGCAAGCCCAAGACTGCCAGCTGGACATCAACCTGGGGTTTATAACTATTTGGGAGATGGGAGAACTTTTCCCTCACAGGGGCCACTTTGAAAATTACTATGAACTTCAATGGGTGCATACAAGTTAGAAGCGGAGGGGGGGTGCTAAGGGGTGCACTCAGAAAGAGGAGAATCCAGTTCATGCATCTGTGCCACTGATTTGTCCCCTATCCTTGTGTGCATGCCCTCATCTCTGCTCCCTGCTCCCTGGACCCTTCTCCTGAGTTTAGTCTTTCACTGCTTGAGGAGGAGAGGCTAGGGAGTTGGAAATGGATCTAGGGGCCAGTAGGAAAATTGACTGTGTTCTGCAATGAGGAAGAAAGCTCGGGTGTTTGAGTGGCAGAGTGCAGGGCAGGGAACCCATCTCCATTTTTTGCACCAGGGTGGGTCCGTTCCAATGTAACTACACCCTTTGTATGGTGGTACTTATGTTGTTATGAGGAAGGACCCCTGTGTGATCCAACTATTTGCATACTACTCTGACTTTTAAGTAATGTTGCATACTTCAAAGTAAAAATAAATAAATATCCAGACCAGTTAAGGAACATCTGCCACTAGGTGTTAGATAATTATGCCTCCTACAAATGCTGAGAAGGGAGGGTGTTTTCAAACAAGCCGATGGAGGGAGGGAGGGTCCATGGAGTTTGGCCACAGCAACATATAATCTGGCTTCTGGCAATGGGGTGTGCTGTCTATTTGAAGCAAGAGATTTTTTCTTCTTCTTAAATTGAATGGACATTTGGAATAAGTTGGCTTGAAAATACTGGACAGTTTATATACCATCCAGCAAAGTAACAGTTACTGGGCCCAATTCTTAATTCGATGGCTGAGCTTCCATATAAACTTCAGCAAGAGCTAGATTGCAGTGTAAAGGCTATGGACTCATGTGTCACTTACTTTAAGAGTGCTATTTTATCATTCTCTTTATTTCATGATTTTAACCATACTGAGGGGAAAAATAATCAGGCTTTGGTAATAAAAACTTAGTTCCACTGCAAAATCTTGCATTTGACGAGATACTTAAAAAAGAAACAAATTCTAAATGTATTATATGCATGTGTGTGTTGTTACTGATGTTATTCCCATTGCATTGCGTTGAATGTACGATTTGGTTACATGGAATAGAATGTGGATGGGGAAAGACTGGGAGAGATGGAATGCAGAGAGGGAATGGGGAGGGGAATGGGGGAGGGAGACACTGGGAGAGAATGGGGAATGGGGGAGAGGTGGATGGGGAGAGACTGGAAAAACAGGGCTCAGCCTCAACCATGTTTTGGGGGACAAGTGAAACTCCTCACCTTGCTGCTGCTTTTGTGGTGTGGTAAGGACTGCACATAATGTTGCCTTAAGATAGTTTTCTTTGCTTGCTCTGTTTGCATGATGACGTTTTGTAAATTTGTGGGTCCACTGGTTGTGGCTTCTCTTTTTTTAAATGGTCCCTTTGCTGTTTCACTGCTGCTCCCTGCTGCTGGAAAGTAGTTTGTGTAGACAGGCATTTGGCTGCCAGGGATAAGTTGTGAATGCTGAGGATGCTGCTGAGGATGGGCCTGGTCTGGTGACCGTGCAGCCCTGAAACTGGCCAAACTTTTAGAAAAGGCCTGTTTCTTTGGACAGGCATTTGGCTGCTGGGGATAGGGCGTAGCTACTCAGGATTCTGGTCTGGATGTGCCGGGTTTGCTTGCAGTACAGGCCTGAAACTGTTCTCCTTGTGAACAGAGGAGAAAGTAGGTAGGAGCACAGCAGAAGAGAAGGCTGCAGACAAGAAAACCCTTTTCTCCTGTTCCCCACTGAACCCATCTCTTCCCCCTTCCTCTTCTCTTGCTCCAAAACCAAAGCCTTTCCCTCCTACTTCTCCTCTATCCTGTCCTTCTCTTCCCTTTCATTCTCTTCTGATTTGGCTTGTCGCAGAACAGGGAGCTAACCCAGTTCTCCCAAGTTCTCCAAGCCAGAAGGAAGGCTTGTCTCAAAGCCTACACCTTCAGAAGACTACAGGTGACCAAGCATGCCATGAAAATCGAGGATTCGAGGGTTCAGGATAAAGGTAGGCAATGGCAACATGATCTATTTTTTTAACCTACTATGGTTAATTTGGACCCGATGGGAAAGAGAGTGTACAGGACCCCAGTAAGAGGGTTCTCTATTTCCCAGTGGCAGTGCTTCACACAGCAGTGTTCCCAGCATTAAGTAATGTAATGTCCATCCAATGTTAACCCTGGGAACTCCTTGCTGCTGGGTTATGCCATGCCACTGGTCTACCATTGCCCTGGCTCCGCCTACCATTGCCCTGGCTCTGCCCCTAGGCTCACCAGTCTTACTTCCCCTCCAACCTCAAAACCTACCAGTCGCCCCTGGTTCTGCCCATAAACCAGAAGCTACAAATGTAATGCCCAAGTAAGTATATTTTGAAACTTGGGATAACCGGCATTCGCCCAGCCTCCAATTATGATGATTCCTATTCCGGACAAAGCAGACAATCTGAGATTTTTGCTGGTTTATGGTCAGACCAATTGCCTGAAAGTAGTCATGGAGTTCATTTATTTCATTCATTCATTTATTAGATTTTTACCCCGCCCCTCTTAGAAACAGCTAGAGGCGGTTGATCCAGACATAACTGCAGACTGCAGGCCTTGGCGAGACTGCAATAATAAGACAACATCATCTGCATAAAGTAATATACTTGTTGGCCTTTCACCAATTAATGGCGGAGTTCGACTGGCATTATTGATTAGTTACTAAATCGTTTATAAAAGGGGAGAATAGTAACGGGGCCAGAATGCAGCCCTGTCTCACTCCCAATTTATGTGGGAAAGGACTAGAATAAATTCCTGAACTGTCCAGGCACACAACTGCACTAGTGCCGGAGTGCAAAAGTATGAGCATTTCCGGAAGATGATAGTTTATAGCCATCTTATCTAACTTGTCCCATAGTTTAAATCTGTCAACCATATCAAAGGCCTTAGAAAAATCAATAAAGGCTATGTATGCATTTATGAGTAGGTATGCACAATTCATTTTAGTTACTTTTGTTACTAATGAATTTGCCCATATTTGTTTTAGTAACAGAGGTAACTAAAACGGGTGTGAATGGAAACAAAATTTGTTGAGCACATTTGTTTTCACCCCCACCCCCTTTGCACTCTATGGGTGAAAACAGACATAATGTTAACTCCACTTTAACACCGCTTTAACATTCCTTATGCATTTTGCAGGACTGTATTGTTGCCCTATGCAGTCCTGAAACATGCAAAAGAAATGTTAAAGCGGTGTTAAAGTGGATTTAGCGTAATGTCTGTTTTCACCCTATGCTCTGCTAACAGCTTTCAAAACACTCAGAAGGGAGGGGAAGCAATCAGTGAAGACAGGAGATATAGAGGGTTCCAGAATGTGTATTCCCAAACTCGTGCTAATGACACGGATTGCCATTTAAAAAAAATTCACATGCTCCAATGAATTGAATCCAACTGAATTGAATCCAGTTGAATGCTGCAATTGCTCAGATTGGCATTTGCTCCATTGTCAAAATGCGGCCTTATAGGTGTCACATTACTTTTTTTATGTGTGATTGTGGGATATGTGAACAACACTTGTACATATGCTGAGGAGTCCTTGTGATCTCAGAAGATTGCTGTAACCTGCAAATTTCATGCACATCTAAAAACACCATCAGAGGGTATTTTCAGACGTTACGAGATCACAGTCAACCACGCTCAATTCCGCGTGGTGGCTGTGATCTCCTAACATCTGTTGGGGGAAACGGATGTTTCCCCCCAGATGTTACCATGGCGTGGAATTGCATTCACCACGCGAGCGGCCAAAGCGGCGGGGCCGGAGGCCGCCGCGTGTCGAATGCAATTCCACACTGGGGTGAACCCCGGCGTCTCGTCTGGTCAGGCGCCACGGCCCGGGATCACCAGCGGGATCCTGGGCCGTGGCGAATCCAGCCCGACGTGGCGGCCTCATTGGCCCCGCCGCCCACCCGTCTCCCCAGAGGGCGGGCGGCGGGGTGCGTGCAGGGGGCGGGGCCGTGCGGCCGCACCTAGTGCCGCGCGGCCCCGTCCCCTCCCAGATTCCCCGCCGGGATCCCCCGGCATGTCTGATATGGCATGATGGGGTGACCCCGGCGGGGAATGAATGGGTTGTTTTTGGTACGGGGCCACGTGGCCCCTTAACGTCTGAAAACACTCAGAGAGGCAAAGTAAAACCACTATTTAAGTGAATGGAAGACCTGCAAAGTGATTCCAATTGAAAACATTGGGTAACGAATTTAGCAACTAAAACAAATTTAGTTTTAAACAGAAAATTAACACAGAATTTTTTAAAAACAACAAAAACATTTATTTTTTTTTTAAATGAAGTTGGTTCCTACCACATACCTCTGTTTATAAGCGTCTAATGTTGTTCACTAGCTGTTGCTGGCTATAAACTTTAAATGCATTATTTATAACAGTCAGTGAAGATTTCAACTATTTACATGATAACTGATAGCATTAAGAGTATGAGATCACAGGGGGCGGACTGAGCATGCGCGCCGGGTAGCCGACTGGGGAAACAGCTCCACTCAGCCCAATTGCATTTAGAGATAAAACAGTGGCTTACCATCGTAAAATTAAAAGAAAACGTGTTCCCTCATGAGCGGGAGGACCTGGAGCCGCTCGCAAAAAAAACCCAACAACGTGGTAAGAAGTCCACTGTAAAGTCCACTGCGACGCTCCACAAGGGCCCTGAGAGGAAGCAGACAAAATGGCGGCGACAGCAATAGCGGAGAGTACTGAGCGGGAGAGAACCGAGGAGGGGGAATCATCTTCCCAGCTGGCTAATCTGACTGAACTAATCAAATATCAGTATGAAAATGCCCAGATGGACAGAGATACTATAAAAAGAGGGATTATCAAAGGTGATCTCAGGCATGGAGAATTTGAATAAAAAATTCGACAGTTTAGCAAAAAAAGTGACTGAACTGGAGACCAGGCTGGGTCAACAGGAGGACTATGCTAACAGGAGTGAGGAAAAAATAAAGGGCATGGATCAAAATATGAATATGCTGATCAACAAAATTGAGTATCTGGAAAATTGTAGCAGAAGATGCAATGTAAAAATAGTGGGGGGTACCAGAACAGAGAGAGACTACAAATATTAGGAATGTAGTGTCTGAAATCATCACACAGGTATTCCCCCGCAATCCTGAGCTCCATAATATAGAAATAGAGCGTGCACACTGGGCGCTCTGACCCAAACCTAAAGATGGTGAGCCACCAAGAGCCATTATCTTCAAATGTCTCAGATTCTTGGTAGGGATGGGCGAACAGATCGCTGTTTGGGTTCGGCCATTCGGTTCGGCTGCGTTCATTTCGTTCGTTCGTTTCGGCCATTCGGTTTGGATGCGTTCGGTTCGTTCGAGTTCTGGTTCGGCTGTTCAGTTTGGTCGTCCGAACAGGGCGTTCGGTTAGGCCGTTCGGCTGTTCCGTTCAGCCATTCGGGAAATGTTGTTATGGGTGTTTTTTTGTTTTTTATATATATTTTTTGGTCTTTTATTGGGTTTTATATGGTTTTCTTTTGTTTTTTATTTGGTTTTTTTGTTTTTATATGGGGTTTATTTATTTATTTATTTTATCTAATATTATATCTATCTATCTACACTAAATCTAACTGCTATTAACTATTATAAATGCTATGAACTAAATGGATTATCTAATAAGTACACAGGCGTACTCCTACAAACACTAAAACTAAATCACTAACGCTATCTCTATCACTAAGCTAACTCCTACAACT
>QEPC01009978.1:925440-938689 GCA_003113815.1 Sphenodon punctatus | reverse complement strand
AAGGTTTAAGTTTCATTTCAGTACAAAACTGAAATGAAACTTAAAGCAATCTAAAAATCCTACTCAACGCCTGCTGTTCAGGAACAGTGACTAGCTCAGAAGGTGTTGGGAAGGGGGGGACAGATAATTAGTTTTGTTTCTTGCAAGCCTCTCTCCACCCCTGGTGCCTGGAAGTCTGCTCCTCAGTGACTACACCTCTCTGTCATGTTTGACCTTCCAGTGAACCTTTTTTTGCCACCCGAACTCATCCAAATGCGATCCGAACTTACCGAACTGTTCGGCCATTTTGCCGTTCGGTGTTCGGATTGTTCGGTTTGTTCGCGTTCGTGTTCACGTTCGTGTTTGGTCATCCAAACAGTTCGAGTTCAGGCCGAACTCCGAACTTCTGAACCGCGTTCGCCCATGCCTAATTCTTGGACAAGGAGGCAATCCTGTCTGCTGCAAGGAAGGATAAAGAGCTAAAATTTGAAGGAAAACAAATTGTGTACTACCCAGACCTGGCTACAGAAACACTAAACAAGAGGAAGCAATGGAAAAACCACCTTAGCCTCTTCTACAAAAATGGAATAAGAGCATGCTTGTTGTTTCCCGCAAAGTTCTCTTTCTACTATCAAGACAGACTCAGAGTTTTCACACAAGTGGCACAATTGGAGGCCTATATGGAAAAATCATGTCTGACCTGACTTGGACACGTGCTCCAACCTGAATATGGAGGACTCTTGAGCTGATAGATTAAATACTGAAAGTTATGGGACAATAGACAACAATATTTGGCAGAAGGGTTTGATATTACTAAATGATTTAGTCACTGCCTGTTATTCATTTGGTCACTAGAGGGCACTATTGCCTAACTGAACTTAGGTTACAGGGGAGCTATGTTCTAAAAATGTTAAGGTTAGTAAGCAGATAAAGACAATACGATAGCATGATAGGTAGCACATCTTAAAAGAGATTAAATGGAAAATTGATCGGGCTGGGCGGATCCATAGTTCTGCATCGTGCGAGATTAGTCTTTGACCCCCTGCAGAGTGACAGGAACTCTGTATTAGGGTGAATGTTAATGTTTGTTGTCTGTATTTCTGTTTGTTTAAACTTTTGTAATTTCTCTCGATGTGTGGTATTGAAGGGTCGTGGTGGAACGGCAGAAAGACTGGGACACGGTACTGGTCTACGAAAGATAACCAATCCAGATGATGCATGGACTAGAGTAAGAAACTACCACAGAGATGAGTGGGTACCCAGGTGGGGAGGGGGATGGAATTCAGAGATTTAACACCATGGAAAGCAGATACGAAAATAGAAATGAAAATAAAAATGGCGGAGTTTAGTGTGAGTACCTTAAATGTTAAAGGATTGAATAACCCAAAAAACGGCGTAAATTCTGGCAATTTACAGGACAAAAAAGAATTTACATAATAGCTGTGCAAGAAACCCATTTGTTAAGTAAGGATAATTTCAGAGTTAAAAATAAAAAATATAACAACATATACTTTGCTAATGCCCAATGTAAAAAGGCGGGTGTCATGATTGCAATTGCCAATACCATTAAGTTTACCCGTCACAAGAAAATAGCAGATAAAGAAGGTAGCTACCTCATTCTTATTGGTGAGATACAGGGACAAATGTATACACTGCTCTGTGTTTATGCTCCTAATAAAACACATTGTCCTATTTTTTAAAAAGTATACCGATTTATAAAGAGAGGAAAAAAAGGTAAACTAATTCTATGTGGGGATACCTCGGCACTAGATAAATCCAGTCCGGTAAAATGAGGATGAGGAATGGGTGAGCGTCTGGCGCACTCAACACCCAATGCAACGGGACTACTCTTTTTACTCTAGTAAGCATTTATCTTATTCTTTAATTGACCACATAGTCATAGAAAAAACAAATTATCACTTGGATTTTCAGTGCCAGATTTTACAGAACACATTCACAGACCATAATACAATTTGGCTTAAAATGAGTCATAGAAAAGTTAATCAAGACACACACACACACACACACGATGGACATTGAATAAATTGGTTTTAATGGATCCACAGATTAAGGAACAAATCAAGAAAGAATTGGAGGAATACTTTAATAACAACATCCAAGATAATATCTCCTTCTTAATGGTGTGGGACGCGATAAAGGCGTTCATCAGGGGATTATACATCTCCGCTGCAACACATAAATGGAAGGAAAAAAATTAAGAGATCAGGGAGTTGCAACTAAAATTATCTGCCCTTCAGAATATACAAAAGTTAAAGCCAACAAAGAAGAGGGGGAAAAAATAGGGGAGCTGAGGGGATTGATGGATACCATGAATACAGAACACATAATCAATAAATTACGTTATACTAAACAATTTTTCTTTGAAAGAGCAAACAAGGCAGATAAAACACTGGCCTGGATGGTCAAAAGGTGGAGGGGAAAAAATTACATTTCACACATCAGAGATAAATTGGGCCACGCTAACTTGACAGGTAACAAATTAAAGGAAAGGTTTGTTCTGTTCTACTCAGACTTATATCAATCAACTCAACCCCCAGAAAATGCAATACAAGCATTTTTGGATAACTTAAATATCCCACATTTAGATGATGTGCAAAGATCTTATTTAAATGCTCCAATAACACAAGAGGAAATAGAGGGAACAATAAAGAACCTGCCCCTAAATAAGGCCCCAGGGCCAGATGGGTACCCCACAGAATTTTATAAAGTTTACAGTAAGGAAATAACCCCAGTTTTAGAAAAAGTGTTTCCATCCTTCATCTCACAAGGAAACCTGGTACCCTCATTTTATGAAGCCAACATTGCATTATGTCCTAAAAGTGGGGAAAATCTAGAAGAGTGTGTGGGTTATCGTCCTATATCCTTGCTTAATACAGATCTGAAGATCTTTACTAAAATACTAGCCAACAGGCTACAACTATGCATTCAAGACTTAATTTCACCAGATCAAACGGGATTCATAGGGGGCAGAATGGGCATAGATAATATTAGGAAAGTCACTAATGTGTTGTATAAAATAAAACAAGACAAAACACCTGTGATGACAATAATCTCCCTAGACGCGGAGAAAGCTTTTGATCGTCTGGAATATTTATTTTTAAATAAAACAATGGAACATATGAGTTTTAGAGGTAACTTCTTACAATAGGTAAAAATTCTACACAAGTGTCCTACCGCCAGATTAATTGTGAACGGGGAATTAACTGATAAATTTTCCCTTCAGAGGGGCACACAGAGGGGTTGCCCTCTGTCGCTGCTATTATTCGATATAGGGCTGGAGCCACTGGCACTGGCTATAAAACAAAACCCTCAGATTCCAGGAGTTCAATTTAGGGAACAACAGGTAAAAATGTCCTTATATGCAGATGATACAATGCTGTTTCTGACTAATTTGCAACAGTCAATTCCAGATGGTCTGACTTTGTTAGAGCAATTTGGTAAACTATTGGGTTACAAGGTCAACATAACTACATCGCAAATATTCCTACTAAATGAACAGGGTATCCCCAAATCAGAGCTGGCACACATTACCCCATTTCAAATAAATAATTCATCAACAAAATACTTAGGAATAAATCTTTCAAAAAATATCACAAATTTATACAAATATTTTATTTATTTATTTAGCAAATTTATACCCCGCTCCCTCCTGCACCGCAGCTCGGGGCGGCTTCCAACATAAATATAATTACCTACCTTTGCTAGAAGAAGCTAGAAAACTGAAAGAATCCTGGGTGACAATAAACTGTTCCTGGATGGGGAAAATAAATCTGATTAGAATTATACTATTGCCAAAATTGTTATACACTATAAATGCACTCCCCATCCACATCCCAGTAGATTTCTTTAACAAACTGAATACAATTAATAACAGTATAATCTGGGGGGAAAGTAAGCCAAGGGTTAGACGTTCTATTATGTTAACCTCAACAGAAAAAGGTGGCCTCAAATTTCAAATTTTATCATTGGGCATCAGTACTGAAGGGTATAAAAATGTGGTATGAGGAGAGGAGGGAACCTACCTGGGTAGATTTAGAGAAACAAATTGTGCAGATTGATACGTTCAGCTCCCTCCTGATGGCGGAAACCCCTCATAAAATACAAACAATAGATAAAACATCGCACCCGTTCATTGATAATGCTGTTAGGATCTGGAAAATGTGTCAATATAAAGCGGATATTGCCCAGGGGATGTCCCCGCTTAAACCAATACTCTGTGTTTCGCTCTCATTAAATAGAAGGGAGAATGCAATGCTGGAGAGGTGGGGGAAAAAAAGGCCTTTGGCAGGCCAGGCACTTTTATGTGAACAAAGACATATTAACTAGAGACATTTTACAGGCAAGGTGTGGAAAGAGAATTGATGGATGGTTGTATACCAAATTACATAGTTATTTCCTGCATCCAAAAAACAAACCTGACTTTGTGAGGAAAACCCACCCAATTGAATTGGAGATGTTTAACTATACCCCACATAAGAAAATCATATCCAGACTTTACCCAAACTGTCAGAAATTTATTTCACCCTCCAGACACGGGGTACATTTCTGCTTGGAGTGAGGAGTTATTTGTAATAACAATTACAAATAAGTGTATGATTAAAATTTGGTCTCACGTGCAGAGATGTGCGGGCTCCCTGATGATCTGAGAGCCGCAAATAAAATTAACTCTCAGATTCTATTTAACTCCACAGAGGCTCCATCAGGCGAATAGGAGCTATAGTAACATATGTTGGCGGGATTGTGGTCAGATGGGCCACACCCATAGGTCAGACCTTCATCAGTGGTGGGACTGCCCAATAATAAATAAGTTTTAGCAAAGAGTATGGGAGAAAATAGAGTTGCATACTGGACTGGAGATACCTTTCACACCGCTGTTAGCTCTGTTGGGGCTGTGGCCCGAAGAACTGGAGAAGCACTCAAAGGTCCCTGCAAGAAAGGCGATGATCCTAGCTGTCATCCACTCAGTTTTGCAAAAGTGGAAAACACCAGGGGCTCCGGCAATCCAAGACTGGATTCAGAGACTATGGCATGTCTTGACAATGGACAGGATCTCTGCGGGTCTACATGACACACTGGAAAAGTTTTATGAGACATGGACTCTGACCTGGAATCTAATTACAGAACATATAGATATGGAAAAGACAGAAACTTCCCCTAACTTAAAGTCAATCTGACCGTGGCACCTGATCTTATACTCCATTGGTGAAAGTCGAAGCACATGAGAGCAATGTCCCTTTTTTCTTTTTTCACTTAGATTTTGTTTATATGTCAATGTAATTTTGATGAACAAACTATACAATTGGGGCAGCATCAGTGTGATGCTGCTAAGCCTAATTTGGCACTTTGTGGATAATTCTTCTGTATACTTTGTATCTTTGATTTAAAATTCAATTTTTTTAAAAAAAGAGTACGAGATCACAAATAGTCCTAAACACCAATATTTAGATATCTAATTTTATTGTTATAGTCAATGGCCTTCACAATACGTGATACAGATACAAATGAATACATATTAAAACAAAATATACAAACAGTGATAAAAGTAATATATTTTTGGTAATATACCAAAAATGACTTATAATACATCAGGACAAAAATACGGGCTGCAGTGAATAGTCCTTCCATTTACTAGGACTGAGTTCTGAAGTTTTGAGTACCTGATCCTGGACTCAAAAGAACTTCAGAACTTTGTCAGAGTACCTGTAACTTGGAATTTCAGTGTTTGAAAAACTTTGGAACTCAGAATTTCAGAACTTGGCATCACAGATCCCGGAAGTACTCGGTGCCAAGTACACCCGCTTTGAAATCATTGTGCCAACCAAGCCATGCCCAGAGAAACAGGCTAGCACAATGAGGAAATCACTAAAGAAGACAAACCCACCAAAAAAGTGCAACTGCGTGCATTAATCCCCCAAAAGCCAGCAGTAGTATACCCATAGTATGGTCCACCATCAGTAGTGCACCCACTTTGAAATCATTATGCCAAGCAGTACCTAGAAAAGAAGGCTAGCAAGAGTGGGACAATTACTCAAGAAGACAAACCCACCAGAAAAGTGCAACAGCAGGCAGAAATCCCCTGCCCCCCAAAAACAGCACCAACTAAGGCCTCTAGGGCCAACTTGCCAACAGGCAGTGCGAGCATCAGCATCAGGCATTAAGTGTATTTGACACTGGCAGCAACCCTCCGAATTTCCCCTAGTATATGGACAGCCCAGTCCAGGGGAAGTGGAGCAAGGCAAAGATCCCTTTGACCTCCATGGAGCCTGCCAAGCAGCAGGCAGCAGCAGTGTGGCACGGCACCCACTTATTTTTTAAAGATAATAATCATGGCATGGCACTGGAAACAACTAATTCCCATCCCTCGGCATTGCCCCTATGGACAGGACAGGCAATTCCAGGACAGGCACCCCTCCCCCACCCAAAGCCAATGACTTACATATCAGCAGTGTAGCGCACACAGACAGATTCACCAAAGAGAATGGGGAATGGTTGTGAAACCACTTTTATAGTGTCCCTGCCAGCCAATCAGAACTTGCCATCTGACTTTCCAGCCAATTAAGACTTGTCATCTGACTTATCCATCACTCAACTGTCCCCTCCCATACCCTCTTCCTTCCAAATATGGCACCACGTTAAAGCTATGGGATCAACCCTTTTGGATCATTCGATGGGAAAAATGGTGTCGGCACTCTATGAGGGCTTCTGAAGTTTTCCAGGGACCGGCCATGGTACTCGGAACTTGGAACTGAGAACTGTAATCCCCGGTCGATTCCAAAGTTTTCCAAGGACCAAGTTTCAGCCCTAGTCTGACCTAGTATAGCACTTTTTATGTTCTTATAATGAATTAGAGGAGGGAGACAGCAGGCGTAGACAGGTCGTTCAAGGAGCATGGAAGTGAAGGGAAGGATTGAGACTGGACAACACAGTGGATGGAATGGTCATGAGTGAATTTTTAAGAATAGGGGAGACAGTGGCATGGTTGAAGGCATAAGGAAGGGAGCCAGTAGACAGGGAGAGGTGGTTGATTTTCAGTCAAGACTGGGCAATGGTGGGGAAGATAGCAGTTGGGAGACAAGAAGAGAGAGGGTTGAGGGGCTATACAAGGAGAGGAGGGAGGTGATTTCTTCAAGGGAAGATGGAGGATCAGAGAGAAATGGGATGAGGAGGAGGCGGTAGAGTGGAATGAAGGGAGGTGAAAGGCTGGGAAACAAGGTCAGGGCTTATGTAGTCAATCTTTATGTCATGGGATTGGAGACTCAGTACCCCACTTTAGGTTGTGACTCAGTTTCCCTGGCTTGCAGCTCTCACTGGATTAGTTCTCTCTCTCTAGAACTGATTGAGCCTGCAAGAGGGAACCTTCTTGTCACCCTTTCAGCCACAGAAATTCCCAGCAGACACTCTTTCTCTCTAGGTTCATCTGTGTTTGTAAACACAGAATTAACCCCAAACTGTGTCTCCCCAATATAAGGATTAACAGTTCCACTGGACTATACGAAGTTCAGTAAAAAGAAGTTTAATGAATAAATCATGAATAAGCATGCAGCACAAGATTATACTCGAGAGTTCAGAAATCAAAACCACATAACCAATAACGCATTCCTATCTGTACTTGGATTCTCCTAACTTAGGCTTACCCTAATCAAGGTCCAAGGGTACTTCAGTTCATGTCACAACCAGCGATGGAAAACCTGGCCAGCTATCAGTCTTAGAGTTTCCAAAAAGCCTTACTTCGTAGTTCCTTTGGCCCAACCCTTCTCTGGCTGGTAAGATCTCAAGATGCAGATGAAATCCCCTCTCTCTGATCTCAACCAACCCCCATTAAATACCTTTCCAGGGTCCTTTGTGTGAGTTTCCCACCTGGGGACTCTCTGCTTTCATTCACGACCACAGAAAGAAATCCATTTGCCACTCAATGGTCTATGGCTAGTGTCTGCAGAGGTGTTTGGGCTTTTCCTGAATACACATTCGGCATGGCTTTGCCTTTCTCCAATACATGAATTGAGTTTCCAGTTCTCAGCTTTCACATTACATACATGTTTAACCTTTACCTTTACACATTTGTTAGACATGTAGTCTACATGTAGCCCAGTATCTCCTTGTGACACTTTACTTAAAGAAGGCAGCAGGAACCTATGCAGGGAGAGAAGATGGGAGGAAAGGTAGACCACACAAGCAAAAGTCAAGAAGAAACAGTGAACATTTGTTGAGTAAGATTTGGTCATGGTGGAGATCTAGCTTTGCTTAGTAAGGGAAATAGCAGAGTTGAGGGAGAAGAGAATGAACTCATAATGGAAACTGCCAACAAGTTGATAGGATTTCCTCCATGGGCATTCAGCTATCCTCCAGCTCTCATTATAAGAGCAGTATGAGAGCTGGCCTGGAGTGGAGCTAGCAGATAGGGCTGGAGGTTGGTAGGATGGATCAACTGGTGAGAGAAAAGAGCAAGTGAGTCAAAAGTAGAAGAGAGGGATGTATTGAAGGCAGACAAAGCTAAACCAGGTCAGAAGGAAAACCAGAAAAATTAAATAAGTCAGGAATGGAGAAGCAAAATTCTCAGGGTTGACAGGTTGAATGTCACAAAAAGAGTGAGAGGTTGTGGAAGCAGAAGGACAGCAGCTGAAGACATGGATACAGCAAAGTGATGATCAGTGAGGTGTAGGTTGTTGATGGAGACAGTAGAAACTAGGGATGGGCCAACAGAATGCAGTTCGGATGTTCGGATGTTTGGTAGTTCGGTTTGAAACCTGAGTTCAGGTTCGATGGTTCGGTTCAGCCGAGTTCGGGTTGGCTGAACTTGACTGAACAGTCAAAAATGGCGCTATCAAAACTGAAATGAAACCAAAACCAAAACCTAATTTTCGGCCCTGAAAAGACATTTTTCCTTCCCCTGAACTCATCCGAACTCATCCGAACACGACCGAACTGTTCGGTTATTTGAGAGTTCGGTTCGGACGTTCGGTTCGGACATCCAAACAGACTGAGTTCGTTCCGAACTCCGAACATCCAAACTGTGTTCGCCCATCCATAGCAGAAACAGAACCTAATCTTGGAGAAGATACAAGTGAATGACCATTGAGATGAATAGGGAAGTGAAGCTACCGGACGAGGTTGTACAATTATTCAGCATTAGTAACCTTTATTTTTGATTTTTTTCTATGACTCCTTAGGCTGATTTGACTGGTTTTGTAGCATTGTTTGCCATAGATATTGTTCTCTGAATACTTTGACCAATGGTTGTATCTATAAGATTTGTCACCCTATATTTTTGTCACAGACTACTAAAATATTGTGTACAATAGAAGCAATATTTGACAAGACATATACTTCCTTTTCCCATATAACTTTGTGTTGCTAAAAACAAAATTCTTTTATTCTCCTTGTCATTCCTGTACTCCAGGAAACAGTAGCCACTAGAGAGGACACTGAACTTTAGCACTTGGAGGTAGTGTTGACTTAAAAGCATGAAACCAATCTAATTACTAGGGGCAGGGAAGAAAGACCAAAATCTTTTACCAGTACTTCTGTGGGTCCCTCATCAATATGTTAGATAACACTTGTCTTTCACCACTCACTAATATACTGATGGCAGGAGAAAATATCAGAAATACTTACTATACTGTAAGTGGCTAAAATACTAGCATTAAATATTAGTTGTGCCCAATAAAGGGAATTCAGCTCACACCTCATGTTGTGAAGAACAGCAGGAATGAAGGACTTCTATGTAGGGGTGTGCATGTCATTTTCGTTATTACAATAACGATAACCGTTGTTATCGGTTAATGTTGCTAACCGAGAATAATGACAATGATAATGAAAACGACAACTGAGAATACCAAAAACAACAACCGAGAATAACGATAACAATAACAATAACAATAATTATAGTGATAACAAAAACAATAACAAAAATGATAACAAGAAACAAAAACGACAGTGTCGTTATTGTTGTCATTATTAGTGCTGTGGCAGTTGGGTTTTGTAGGGAAAATGTGGAGAGGGGAGGAGGGAGCGGATATCTCGGAGCTCTCGGAGGGTTGAACTCTAGAACTGTGCTTGTGTTGGGAGGGGCAAGCAGCTCAGCGGTATCTGATGGATGTACCTCTCTTTTTCAACTGACCCAGAGCCGGCTGTCTCGTTGCTATCCCAGTGTTTGGAGGCCGTGGCGGAATGGATGCGGCAGAGCAGACTGAAGCTCAACCCCGATAAGACGGAGGTGATGTTGGTGGGGAGAGCAAGTGAGGTAGTGGCCCCCCTGATTGGAGGGGTTTGCTCTCCTAGAGCTCAGCAGGTCCGGAGTCTGGGGGTGATACTGGACGCGGACCTCCGCCTGGAGTGGCAGGTGGAGGCAGTCGCTAAGACTGCCTTCTGCCAGTTGTATCTGGTGCGAAGGCTGCGTCCGTTTGTCTCCGGCCCGGACCTTGCCTCCCTCATCCATGCCTTCGTCACCTCGAGGCTGGACTACTGCAACATGCTCTACGTGGGGCTTCCCTTGTTCCTGGTTCAGAGGCTGAAGCTAGTGCAGAATGCGGCGGCCCGTCTCCTTACGGGGACGGGTCATCGGGAGCACATTACACCTGTGCTCCGGACTCTGCACTGGTTGCCAATAGCGTGTCGAGCTAGGTTCAAGGTTTTGACGTTGATCTACAAGGCCCTTCACAGTCTGGGCCACTCGTACCTCAGGGACCGCCTCGCCCTCTGTGCCCCAAAGCGACTCCTTCGGTCGGCCAGGGGTGCCTTCTTGGAGGTTCCCCGCATAAAGCGGGGGTTCACAATGGAGAGGGCATTCTTGGTGGCGGTGCCGTGCCTTTGGAACCCACTTCCGGAGGAAACTCGCTTGGACCCAAGTCTGTTAATATTCCGGTGGTGTATCCCAGGGTACTGCTTTAAATATTTAAATTGTATTTTGATGTACAACTGTTTTATATTTGTTTTTATATATTTTTTATTGTTGTAAGCTGCCCCGAGTTGTTCGCAGGAGAGGCGGGGTATAAATTTAGAAATAAATAAATATGTATTGCTGGCCAATTAGCAGCGCAAGCAGGCCCCAGAAGTTTCATGGCACTCTGTGATTGCTCAATGCCTGCTGCTTCCCACAACCAATTAGGGTGGCTCTGGGGGAGGGCACCGCAACCCTTTATAATGGGAGGGCCAGGATTTTTCTCTTCATTCTGTGAGAACTCTGCTTGTCTGGCTGTGTTTACAGAACTGTGGTGCCTGCACACAAAAAATCCTCCCTAGCCCTCATTGTATTACCAACACATTTACTTCCTCTTACCCTACATTTTACCTTCTCCCTTTCCCTGCCCTTCTCCCCCTATACATTATATATAGATAGGTAGTATAGATTAGATATAGATATGTATTATAGACATATAGATTAGATTAGAATAGAATAGTTATATAGATAATTGATTAGATAATAGTTTTCCTTTTTCCTTCACCTGTCTCTCTTAGAATTAAATAGATATTAGTTGCATATGGGAATTGATACTGATACCAAAAATAAAATCTTCATTTGAAACGACAATGACAACATTGAAAATGACATTTTTGAATAACAAAAACAAAAACGACATGGGGGCCTGGTGCACACCCCTAGTCTATACATCCACAAAATGCTAAATTAAAGTTCTTCTGTGTGCAGAAGGAGGGTTGCAAAGAAGTACGAGTTTGAAGAACTTAGCATCTGTAATTTTAAAACACAGAAAGGAGACAGCAGAATTGTGTGTTTTGGTTTCTTTCTTGAAAAGCTCATTCTTGATATCAGTCTTCCACTTTTGCCCTGATCCTGCCTGAGCTGTTCATGGAGACCAAAAGTGTAATTGTGCATATGCACACAGTGTGTGCATGGAGAGGGGGCTGGGGAAAATCCTACTCCTCCCAACCTCACTATGACCGGGGTCTCCCCAGCAATTCACTGTTCTGTACTCGCCAAATGCCTCATTCTCCTGCACTACTTGTCATGTATCTGTCCCTGCATGCCTTGCCTTACACATTTCTGTGCCTCTTCATCACCCCTGCATTTCTGATCACAGACCTCTCTCTCTACTTTGTGCTCATTTCTCTATGCCTTTTCTGCATTCCAGCTCATGTAGAACTTTAGCTTCTTTTGCATTGACATAATTATAGGAGGAAACAGGGTGGGAGGGTGCATCCTCCTGAACTTTCAAAGCAGGGGAATATGAATGCCCAAACCTTCATGTAAGCTTCAGTGGCAGAAACAGGCCATGGAAAAGGTGGGGAGTGGGATAGCTCTTTAAGGGACTGATTGAATTATTTAATTTTTAGGGCAAAAGGTTTTTGGGTGGGGAAATACTGTCTCACTGAGACTTTATAAAGGAAGAGTAAACCTGGGGTGTGTCTCCCCATTGAAAGAAATAAAATGAAATTTTCCATTATTAACAACAGGGCATAATCCTCCAGCCATTGAAGTCAATGTCCCAATTCTTATTGATTTCATTGATTGTTGGATTTTCACTCTGAGGGTTAAATGCATCTCCTCCAACATTTAAACCAAAGTTTTGCAATGCTCCTGTGTCATCCCACCCTACCGCTTACTGTACTTTTGTAACCACTCGGTTACCCAAAGCCCAGAATCTCTCCAACCTTCTGTTCTCCTTCTCTTAGACTGCAGTAGACTTTAGGGATTCCTAGTGGTTAGTGTTTAAGAAAAAGATAGGTCATAGGAGCTTGAGTCATGGGCTTCAATGGGAAAAGTAGAAGAGGGATAGTGAGAGTGAAAGGAGGATGTTGGACTTTTGCTTAACTATTAACACCTCTCAAACCCTCAGTTGGAAAAAAATAAGAGTAACTTCAATAGGGACGTGGAATTTGTTTTCGTTATTATGATAACAAAAACAAAAAATTACATGTTCTTTTTCATTATTGTAATAACATAAATGAAGAACAATAATAATTAAAACAAATGTTAGTTTTCTAGGGATGGGCGAACAGATCGCGGTTCAGGTTCGGCCGTTCGGATCGGCTGCGTTCGGTTCGTTCGTTCGGTTCGTTCGCCAAGTTCGGGTTCGGCTGTTCGGTTCAGTCGTCCAAACAGGCCGTTCGGTTAGGCCGTTCGGCTGTTTGGTTCGGCCGTTCAGCTGTTCAGTTCGGCCATTTGGCCGTTCGGGAAGTGTTGTTATGTTTTTTTGTTTGTTTTTTATGTGTTTTTTTGGTTTTTTATTGGGTTTTATATGGTTTTCTTTTGTTCTTTATTTAGTTTTTTGGTTTTTATATGGGGTTTTCTTAT
>QEPC01009978.1:905348-919711 GCA_003113815.1 Sphenodon punctatus | reverse complement strand
TTTGAAGGTATGAAGGGAGGGGGCAAGGCGGATGTGGACAGGGAGGGAGTTCCAGGCATGGGGGGCAGCAAGTGAGAAGGGACGAAGGCGCTTAGGGGAGCAGGGAAGGCATGGAAGGGTGAGAGAAGGGACAGAGGAGGAGCAACACAAGAGGGACAGAGGAGGAGATCCAGTTATGGACAGAGCCACAAAAGCCAAGGGAGTGAAGGAATCCAACAGACTGACAGACACATTCACTGGCCAATTACAGCACGCTTTGCTTCCAGCTTTACAAGACCAATCAGTGGTGTCTTTGAGGCAGGCATAGGTGGCGGCTTTCAGGCGGGCATAGAAGGGACATAACTTTGGGGATAGCATAGAATGGACTTTGGGGATAGCATCCCAGCAATTAGGAGACATAGTTTACACATCCACTCTGGCCAGTTATCATCAAAATTACATCCTGCAGCACTGTGACAGAGGACATAAGAGAATCTCTATTGGCTTTCTCCTAAACAGATACTTCTGACTTCCCAGTAACAAGTGGGGGAGAGATGTTGGGATGGTAACAACACAGAATGAGGATATTTCGTTGACATTTCTGCTGGCCAATTGGCATCACAACCGATCTTATACCACAGCGACACGTAAGAGAAGCCCTTGTATAGGCTCATTCTCGGCATATACTGTGAAGACTTATAAAATTGGGACCCTTTATCACATCTTTCTGATATTCGGCAGAGATGATCCTGATGGTGTGAGATATGGTCCTGCCAAATAACATGTACACTGTTTGGACTACAAAGTTGTTACAGTCAGACATACATACATACAAACATACATACATACATATTTATTTATATCCACCATTTATATCCTGCCTCTCCTGCCTAGGCAGCTTGAAGCAGCTTACAAAAATTAAAATATTTTAAAATATACATAAAATATATAAAATACATAAAAGCGAGGCATAAAAGAAAATAAAAACCCATCCTCCCCACCCACCCTCATCCACCTCCCTCACCAAAGGTTTGGCGGAACAGCCAGGTCTGGCTGAAATGAGGTAAAGTCAAGGCTTGGAAGACTATCCGCAACCAGTGCAGAGCTTGGAGCACTGGTGTAATGTGGTCACTGTGACCCGTCCCCGTAGGAAGATGGGCCGCTGCATTCTGCACCAGATGCAGTCTCTGGGCCATCACCAAAGGTAGCTCCACATAGAGTGCATTACAATAATCTAATCTTGAGGTGATGAAGGCATGGATGAAAGTGGCCAGGTCAGAGTCAGAGATATATGGCTGAAGCCGTTGCACCAGACGTAATTGGCGGAAAGCACTCCTCGCCACAGCCTCAGCCTGGAGTTCCAGGCAAAGCTGCGGATCGAGGAGTACCCCCAGATTCTGGACCTGATGGACCAGAGGGGGATGAACCCCATCAATAATGGAGGATGTCACACCCACAGACCTCCCCACCAACATCACCTCCATTTTGTCAGGATTTAGCTTCAGACAGCTTGCCCTCATCCAATCCCCCACAGCTGCCAGACATTGGGTAAGCACCGAGACTGCCACATCCAGGTCAGATGAAAAGGAGAGGCAGAGCTGGGTGTCATCAGCATTCTGATGACATTGCACCCCATACCATCTCACTACCTCGCCGAGCAGCTGCATATACACATTGAACAAGAGAAGGGACACAATCTAGCCTTGTGGAACTCCACACATGAGGTCTCAGGGAGAAGATTAACAATCCCCGATCACCACCTGCTGGGTTCTCCCAGCCAGGAAGGAGCAGAACCATTCAAGAATGGTTCCACCCACCCCAACATAGTCCCACAGGTGAGTCACCAGCATCTCATGATCAGTGGTATCAAACACAGATGACAGATCTAATAGGATTAGCAGGGTCAAAAGACCCTGATCCAGTTCCCAGTGAAGGTCGTCGACCAAAGCCACTAATGCAGTCTCAGTGCCATAACCTGGACGAAAGCCAGACTGTGAGGGATCAAGAAAACAGGTGCAGTCCAGATGCTCCTGCAGCTGCTGAGCCACCACACCCACTCAATAACCTTCACTAAAAAGGAAGTTAATATATAATTTTACTGCTTATACCACCAGGACCCTTTATCCAATCCTTCTGAAAATTTGCAAAGATCATAATGTTGGGAAGTGGTATAAACATCCAAAGTTCCATCCACATTAGATGGGAGACAAAGAAGTTACATCCAGGAATGTATATGCAGATTTTTGCAAAATAACATCATTCAACTGTTTATAAAACTGGATGCCTTTATCTAACCTTTCTGATATTTGGTAAATGTAATGCCTTCCATTGAAGGTCCAGCACTCCACATTTCATCCAAATATAAAGAAAAATTGAAAAGTTAAAGCCAAAAATGTATTTTTCATTAAAACCAATGGAAATAGAAAACAAAAGCAAAAACAAAATATTGATACTTATGAAAAAGAAAAAGAAAGATTTAAATAATGAAAATGAATAACGACATGGGTCCCTGGTGAACACCTCTAACCTTCAATAATGTACTCCTAAATTGACTTCAGAATCTGAAAAAGTCACACAGTGTGTGTTGGAATAAACACTTCTGATTTTCCCTATGTTTTGTCATTTGAAAAACAATAGCAGAGAGTCTATGGACTACTGTGGCAGGCAGGAAAAGGGTTGGGTGGACTCGGGTAGAAGGGTTTGGGGAGGAGGATTGGTGGGTGGTAGGTGGGGGGAAAGGGTACAGTGGGTGTTTGGGATGATGTGGGTTTTAAGGGGTGTTAAATTATTTGATTGGATTTATATTTCTTATGTTGTAAGCTGTCCTGAGACTTTGGAGAAGGACAGGGTAAAAATGTAAATAAATAAATAAAAATATTGGGTTGTTTTGGGGTTTTCTTGGTGTAAGTGTAGTGGGCTGGCAACACTCTTTCTTTTACAAGGCTCTTCCTTGTTCTCTGTTTCCACCACTGCTCTCAGCTTCACATGACTCTGGCAAATAGAAGTAGGCTGGTGTAAAACCTACTTTTCTCACTTCCTTAACATTTCTCAGCTTTCTCTTTGTGTTGAGAAGCAGAAACAGATGGTGTTTGAGACATTGCACTACACATTTCCAGGTGACAAAAGATGAAAAAAATCAGAAATGGGAAAAGTAGAAAGGAGGGGAGGTGGATGACTCGTACCTTTCTAGTCCTTGTGAACTCGGCACAGTAGCACAGTTTAAAAGCAGAAGGAGCTAGTCTGTGGGCCATGGTATTATTGTGAACAGCTCTGTTAAAGAAAATAAATTAACTGCACAATTCTAGTTAAAGATGAGAATATTTTATTAGGACGTACACAGAATAGAGTAGGTGATACGAAAGTGTTGTACTTGAGGGGCCACCCTCAAAGGGGAATGGTATCATTAGCCAGTGGTAAGGTAAAAATACAAACAAATCCAAAATGCACTCTAAAGATTAAAAACTAATTCAAAGATAAAAATGAATACTATTCCTGCTCTCCTATGTTCCCATTGTGGGGACCAGTTACATTGGTCTGCCCGTGGAGAGTAATGGAGCCAGTTGGATTCCAGAATTCTTTGCTGGACATACCCACTGATTTTTGATGGCTGCCCTAGTGATGACTAGGTTGAACTATGGAATGACTTGTTAGAAAAGGCCATGATATGGTTGCACCCAGGCATCAGCTTCCATAGGTCCTCCTGCTACACAGGGGAGGTGAGGGAGGCAGATGAAGTAGGGGCGGGGAGGTGGTTAGAGCACAAGTAGCTCTTGGCTTGTGTTAAAGCCGTCCGATTGCACCATTGACTGGTTTTGAAGGACTATGTTGTGGCTAGGGTGGCAGCAAGGAGAGTTCTACTCTCTGTTACCATAGTTTCTGCAAAGTCTTGTTCAGCTGAGCTGTTCTGAGTGGTGAACAGCCTGGTAAACAAGTTAAAAATTGGATCCTAAGCCCTAATTTGAGCATCTTCTGTAGGCAGTTTAAGACAAGACCTTACACAAAAGATCTCAGTGAATGCTGTTTCCCTCAGAAGCAGGGCATTTGCCAAGATTTGCATGACTCAGAGTCTTATTGGCTTTCCTGCTATTTTTGCCATTTTTCATTATTTTTCATAAGTTGAACAAGGCTGCCACAGGCCAAGCCCAAACCCCGTGCACACACCCTCGGGAGTTGTGGAAATGAAAACATACTGCCTACACACTGCGGAAATGCTGGCAATTGCCATAAAAGTGCGGTAAAATTGTCAAAAAAATTCCAGAAAGTGATGAAAAGCCCCAGAAAGTGACAAAAATGATAAAAAGTCCCAGAAAGTGACAAAAGTGATGAAAAAGTTCTGGAAAGTAACAAAAATAATGATTAAAGAAAAAAGGTGGAAGCGTGGAATCACCAGAAATTGATGTAGTACTGACGGACACTCACAAGCACTCCAGAAAGATCGGTATTTCCCTTCAGAATGGGAACACTTGCTCTCGTCTCAGGCCTATTTAAGACCTATTTATTTGGCCAGGCATTTAATGGGGGGTTGGATGTTAATATCCAGGGGTTGGAGGGGGGTAGTGGGAAGGTGGTACTATTATAAGTATTTTATGCTTTTTATTTTGTATTTCATTTTTGTATGATGTGAGCTGCTCTGAGACTTGGTGGAGAGGGTAGTATACAAATAAAATAAATAAAACATAAATTTAAATCAAATAGACACATTCAGAGACCAGTGTTCACAGTATTTTTCCATTTCCACCAATTGGGAAAAATGCAATCAATATGAGTCCCTGGATACATTTATGAAAAACACAAAATAGGGTAGAAACAAATGTGATGGCAGTGTGGCAGTGGCCTGGCCTGTATCTTCCATGGTCTTCCTTCTTGGGCCAGGGTGGGACATCAAACAAACAGGCCCCCGCATCTGGGGTGCCATCCTGTCACCCATGCAGCCAGGGGAGAATGAGGAGAACCACAAACGTGCAGCCAGCCCCATTCCCATGCTGCGCTCCACTCTCCTCCAAAACAGGCAGCCAAGGAGGCCAATGATGGCCAGCCATTGCAGCCCCAACTGGGGCCAGTATGCCAGCCTGGAAACAGATGTGATAGCCTGCAGTAGCCAGATCTGTAGCCAGATTTGGCCCTCGGAGGGTGGTAGATTTCCACAGTCACAACCCAGGCTAGTCACTGACACAGCCCAAGGCAATTGTGGGCCAACATCTGGTGGTGCCTGAACACATGTGCAGGTGAGGTCCAGGACAAAGCGTGCCACAGCGTGTAATGTCACGTCTGTTTTTACCCATAGATATGAATGGCCAGTGAACCTTTTTAAAAATCTTTTAAAAACCTTTTTTAAAAAAAGATTACAATAAGTACACTTACTTCAATATTGGCTATAGGTATTTAAGCACTTTAAGGAATAACAACCTAATCCTCAAAGTGGTCCATCACAGCAAACTCCTTCAGTAAGAAATGTTTTATTTAAATCTAGATTTGGCTGAATTCACCTAGAAAGTTGATAAATTGCTAATATACCAGGATTTAAATAATCGTTAATGTTAGTTGACCTCTGAGGCTTATGCTTGATGGGGTTACGGTCAGTATTGTCTTATTAATCATTGGAAAAACTGGATGAATTTAAGTTAATATGGATAAAATGATTTGCTCTAAAGAAATGAAGAACTAAGTAAAAATCTTTTTATAGAAGCAGATCTGGTCCACAGTTGCCCAGATGGAGTAATTTTCATGTCTCATTTGAATTTCTCCTGAAACATTGTTCCTGATGGGAATACGGAGTAGTTTTGTGGGCAGGGGGAGTTTTAGAATATTTTCATTGTATAACAGTATTTCTGTGTGATTTGAGATTATGATGATGAAGACAATATCTTCTGAATGGACAGTCACATTACCTTGTGAAATCACTGACCTTCCATATGGGACTGTAGTTACTTAGAAATACTGAAGGATGGTAAAGTGAGACTGTGATCAGGGTTCAGAAATCCCCCCAAAAATGAACGCCACTTAATGCCATTCTTGAAAGCTGGCTTTATTTCATGATTGTTTTTTTAATTTACAATCTTCCTTTGCTAACTCCACTCTGGTTCTCTACTGTTGGAGAAAACATTGTAGTCTAGATTCAAATCTGAGTTTCCTTCCCACCTATACATTAATAAAACCTAGGAACAGAACTTTTGTTGTTGTTGTTGTTGTTGTTGCTTTGAAGTCTGGATGGATCACTTGAAATTCTTCAGAGAAGCACTCAAATAAAATAAATATTGAGGACCATCTCAATGTATACTGTTATCCTTGGCACAAGGTAGGGGAGTGAATTTCTTCATAGTTAGGACAAATCAATCAAATTGTTCTTATCTTTTTTTAATTATTGGACATCTTGGATTACATAAACCTTTCACTCTTTTTGGATTGACAGAGTGCATTGTTTGAAGTGTGTTATGTCTTAACCTCCAAGAAGCAGAAATTCCAGTGATTAATTTATTTATTTTTAAGTACCATCAGTCACTGGCAAGTCTTATTTCCACTAAAACACTGGCCAGTTATTTTCAGCAAAAGATATGACTGAACCAATGTTGCTAATGGCATAACTGTAGGAACTAGAAGAAACCAAGTGTTTCTTGTTTCTTTGGGGTGGGGTTTGCATGAAGTTAGTCAGTGGTCGGTTTGTTGAAACATGCAAGACTATAACAAACAGCACTTTAAAAGTCAGCAATGTCCTACCTTTTAAAACATGTTGTTTGTGATATTATGTCACAAATATTTGTTGTTTGTTATATGCTATATCACAAATATTTTTGTTTGTGATTTGTGCCTGCACTACCCATAAGAACAGATGTCAACACGTTGTGGGATATCAAAGGCACTGGCCGCAACTTTATTACATAATATTAGAGGTGGGACCCCGGGCCCATTACCGGCTACCGGATTTACCGGTTACCGGTTCTCTAAAAACCGAATTCCCAGATTAAATCCGGTATACCGGTACCGGTTTTATTTCATTGATTTCAATGGGGCGCTGTGTCCCATTGAAATCAATGTGTCAACTGCCCCCACCGCATCCCACTGCGCCTGTACTAATAAAACCATTCATGCAGACCGCAATCCAGCTGGGAGCCAAAATCAGAATTAGCTGCATGCCATTCAGCCCAGTGCACAATGCTGTGCCCGCATATCCAGATGGTGAGCAGTCGCGGTGTGTCTGTGGATGACAAAAACATAGGGTTATGGACTCCCTCCACGTCTATTGACACGAGCCCAGAGGTCACATGTAGGTGCGGTACACACCCGAGCTCCATCTACCTATTGCCATGACCTGGGATGTGGACAGCCCTCCCGCCGCCACCGTGGATGCCGCCCCATCCGAAATGAGTGTGAACCATATTTGGAAGGAGGAAGGCCAAGCATGGCAATGCACTTCCTAAAAACCGCCCCAAACTGGAATTTGGTTAAATACGTCCTTGTGAAATGCATGAAAAAGGGGCCATGGGCAGGCAGGCAGATTTCCAAATAAGCCACAATGGCAGAGACCAGACATACCACTCCAGCTGGTGAACGGTGCAGTGTTATTAGGTGGCCAGCAGATATGGTGTACCTGGATTTCCAGAAAGCTTTTGATAAGGTCCCACATAAATGATTCTTGAGAAAATTCAAAAGCCATGGGATAGGAGGAAGTGTTTTGCTATGGATTGGTAACTGGTTGAACGATAGGAAGCAAAGACTGGGACTAAATGGCCAGCTTTCACAATGGAGGGATGTAAAAAATGGTGTGCTCCAAGGATCTGCACTGGGACCAGTTCTTTTCAATGTATTCATTAATGATCTGGAAAAGGGTGTTAAGAGTGAGGTGATCAAATTTGCAGATGACACCAAGTTATTCAGAGAGTAGTCAGAACACGAGCAGACTGTGAGGAGCTGCAGCAAGATCTTACAAGACTGGGTGCATGGGCATCTAAATGTCAGATGAGATTTAATGTGTACAAGTGCAAAGTGATGCAGATTGGGAAAAATAATCCAAATTATGAGTACACAATGCTGGGTACTAAGCTAGGAGTTACCACTCAGGAAAAGGATCTGGGAGTGATTGTGGATAATACACTGAAATCCTCAGCCCAGTGTGCCGCAGCGGTCAAAAAAGCAAATAGAATGTTAGGAATTATTCGCAAGGGAATAGAGAATAAAACTGAGGATGTCATAATGCCTCTATGCAAATTAATTGTGCGACCGCACCTTGAATATGCAGTTCTGGTCGCCCCATCTGGTGTGCAGTTCTGGTCGCCCCATCTCAAAAAAGACATAGCAGAACTAGAAAAGGTACAGAGAAGGGAAACAAAAATGATCCAGGGTATGGAACAGCACCCGTATGAGTAGAGGCTTGATAGGTTGGGGTTCTTCAGCTTGGAAAAAAGATGGGTGAGAGGAGATATGATAGAGGTCTATAAAATCATGAGTGGTGTGGAACTTGTAAAGAGGGTACGGTTATTTACCTTCTCAACTAGTACTAAAACTAGGGGACACTCCATGAAACTCACAGGTGGCAGAGTAAAAACAGACAAAATAAAGTACTTTTTCACTCAGCATACAATTAGGTTGTTGAATTTACTGCCAGGGGAGGTGGTTAAGACCAGCAGCATAGCTGAGTTTAAAAGAGGTTTGGACAAGTTTCTGGAAGATAGTTCCTTTAGCAGCTGTTAGCCAAATAGGATTGGGGAACAAAACTCTTTACTGTCAGGAGCCTGGGGATGACCCACAGGGAATGGATAGCATGGTGACCTGTTGGGTGTTTCTCCCAGGCCCGCGTGACCGGTTACTGTTGGAGGCAGGATTCTGCGCTCGATGGACCATTGGTCTGACCCAGTATGACACTTATGTTCTTATGGCCTTTTCCCATCTGATCCTCTTTTCACCTGAGAATAGTGATGGTGATGGAACCAGTCCCCAGGACCATATACTGCAGCTCTACAGAAGTACCTGACTGATCTCGCTGAGAAGAGGGGACTAGCTCGCTAATTCGCAGGGCCGCAAAAAATGCTGTAGGGAAAACAGTGTGGAAAAGCAACGTCTCATAAGGCAAGGAACAGACCCTGGGTAGTGCGATGACCAGACGAGCCAGCACACTGATGAGTATAGGCCTGCGAGTGTCCTTCCTAGGCCCTCCAACTCTAGCCCATACCTCCACTGCCTCCCAGAGCCTAAAGCTCGCACAATGGTCTTGCCCCCCATGCTCCTTGCTGAAAAAGGAAATGGTTGCCAGGTGACATTTTATAGTGCGTGGAGCCAAGCCGAGGACACTCAGGTGTGCTGCAAACCATTCCACAAGCAAGGAGGAATGGGCCATAGCTCCTGGATACAGTGATTGGCCAAAAACCTGCAGAAATCCCTAAACGAGTTCACATACATGCGCCATGTTGAGCCTGAAATGGCAGATCGAATGCCGTTGTCTAACTTCCTCTCCCAAGCATCCACAAGGCCTCTGGCATCACCTTGAGGCTGATATTGGCGCCCGGTCCAGGGAATGGAAATGCACAATCTGGAAATGAGAGAGAGCATCAGCAATTTCATTCTGCTCACCCGGAACATGCTTAGCTGAGAAATACATGTTTAAGGAAAGGCATTGTAGCACCAACCAGCAGACTAATATCATCATCCTGTCAGATTTTCTGGACTGCCGGTTGACTACCTGCACCACTGCCTGGTTGTCTGACCAAAAACAAACATGAGAATTCCGGAATCAGTGGCCCCAGAGCTCCAACACCACCAGGAGTGGAAAGAGTTCCAGAAATGTTATATCACCAAGCAACCCATGAGCAGCCCAGGCTTCTGGCCACTGCTGGGTGCACCAGCTGCCCTGGAAGAAAACCCCAAAGCCCTTGCCCCCTGCAGCATCGGATACCACCTGAAGGTCAGTCTCAAGCAGCTGCACCCCTCTCCACAAAAAAAATCTGTTAAAGGAATTAAGAAAAGTTAGCCAGACCTGAAGGTCCTCCCTAAGTACCTTGGATATCTGAATCCGGTGGGGGGTCGGGGGGCAGCAATCCCGGACGTAGCCCGGCACAGCCTGGCACAGAAAGCCCTACCCGGGGCAATAACTCTGCAGGCAAAATTCAAGTGGCTGAGCAAGGCCTGCATAGCCCTGAGGAACACCTTGCGGGAGGCCACGGTGTCATATAACAGCAACCACAGGGAGGACAGTTTTTCAGGAGGAAGGCTGGACATACCAGCCACTGTGTGGATTTGGATGCCCAAGAAAGAAATCTGGGTACATGGGCCCTTGGTCTTTTCAGCAGCCAACGGAATTCCCAGCTCTACCGCCAAGGAGACAAATGTAGACATTAACCGGGCAAAATCCTGGGAACCTGCCTGCCCTGAAAAGAGATAATCATCGAGATAATGGGATATGAAGGGTAAACCAGCCCTGTCCTTCACCACCCACTCGAGCATTGTCTGAATCATTCAAAAGCAGCACAGGAAATCGAGCAACCCATGGGCATAGCTTTATCATAGAAAAACTGGCCATGAAAGGTGAAATGCAAGAGGTCAAAGCAGGCAGTAGCTGGAAGGCCGATTTTATGTTGCACTTCCCTATGAGAGCTCCATGTCCCCCTGGCTGAACGATACATACTGCAGCATCAAACGATGTATACTGCACCGAGCACAGCCCAGAATCGATCCCGTCATTCACTGAACTACCCCTGGAGTATGACAGGAGACGAATTAGTCGGTACTCACCCGGGGCCTTATTGGGAACCAATCCCAGTGGGGAGCATCTCAAGGCATTCAATGGTGGCGAATCAAACGGGCCCGCCACTCGACCGGCCTCTATCTTCCTATTAATTTTTTTTCAGACTACTCCCTCCATACCCTGGACTGATTTCAAGTTACAGGCCCTTTGGGCGACCCTCGGAAACTTGTAAGGAATCCTAAAGTCCTCAGAAAACCCCAGCCAGGTAATCAGCCAGGTAATCAGCGTCCACCCTGTTCGGGTACTGCTGTAGAAGGGTGGCCAACACATTAACTAATTGGCGTGGGGGCCAAAAGCTTGTCCTCCACTTGTGGGCTGGCGTTCAGTGCCCCCTCCCCGCTGACCTGGTTTAGCCTAATTGGCGTGGGGGACAAAAGCTTGACCACCACTTGCATGCTGACCCCCATTGCCCCCTTGCCGTTCTGGTTTTGGGCCCCTGTTTACAAATTTCAACTTGCCAGCCTCGTAACATCCTTTGAAGCAGGACCCGGCAGGGTGGCCACCCCCACAAATTGAACAGGCATGGGCGTACTTACATCGGGTGCAAAAACAACCCTTTCCATTACAAGCACAACAAACTAGCTTTCCAGGTGCCTGTTTTGAAGGCCCCGGGAGAATTACCCCACTTCCCATCTGGATGCCATAGATAGGGCGGTGCGGGACCATGATCTGGGAATGCATGTTATAGTCAATGATATCCCAGTGTGTGCGAGGGTTGGATGCAGCCTTGCGCCGAAACATCTCATCATATTCCAGCAAGGCCATCCCCTCAAAATTGGCATATGCTATTTGTTTAATTGCCGTATATTGGATTAACTGCCAGGCCCTGTTCGGGAACCTATAAGCCATCACACCCATGTAAATGTAAAGACAGGAGGCCCATTTTACCTACGTTTTTGGGAGCCGGGGCCTCTTATGCCTACCCTTGTTCCCCTTCTCATTCTCTGAGTTTTCATTGCCCGGCTCCTCCCCGTGGAGTAACATAAATATGTCTATAAACTCCCCCTTCCATATCTTCTCCTTGGTAGCCTGGTCCAGGTGCTCCCCAGGCAAGGAAATGGGTAACCATAGGCATGCAAGCCCGGGGCAAACCCCGGCCACCTATAGCCTGGCTGTGTCTCCAAACCAGAACCTGCCGTCTCCCAGACAGGTATTCTGGTGGCAGCATCCAGAGCCAATGTTGCAGACTTCTCCCAGTACCATTGAGCAGCCTGCCCCTGCAGCCCTGAACCAGGGCTAGCAGCAGTGACAGCACCAAGTATTTGGCCCTCAACCCCTAGGCCCACGGACCCAACAGTACTGGTAACTGTGAGACCCATGGACCCCTCACCTTTCTCAGCGGGCATCTGCTGCATGGCTTGTGATCCAGGTGTGCCCGATGTAGCTGTCCGCGACCCCTCCGCACTGGATCCAACCACCTCCACCAGTGATTCAGTTGCGGTCTCCCCTTGCCTGGTGGCTGACACAGCCCCCCCTCACCCCGCACGCATGAGCATTTAGGTGGCGGGGGAACTGATGCCACCTCGGTGGCCTGCCCTGCATGCACAGTCCCCAGCGCAGTGGCTATATTCCTAGTCACATCATGCATGGAGAACCTGAGTGCACTGTCCAGCTGCTCCTGGTCCTCCACCGGAGCAGGACTGACTGTGGCCTCCGCCAGGGTATGACCCTTCCTTGGGGTAGAGGATGGGGATCATGGGGTCTCTGAGTTTGACCACTGCTGCCACCAGAGTTAGACCATGTAGTTGTCATTGAACCTGCGCTTCAGAAAAGAAAAGGAAAGGTTCGATTTGAACAGGCCTTGGCCAGGGATTAACCCCCCCCCCTTTCAGGAGAAGCACCTGCTGGGTGCTACACCTCAAGCCTGCAACCAGGGGGGGTTCAGGGAAGGGGGGAATCGGTGCTCAGGAGGTGAGACCCCCCCTTCCCTGGAAGCACAGCCCCCCCTCCCTACAGTAAAGCTGCACTCCCCCAGAGCTGATCACCCCATCGCTGGGCTCATTCCCCACACTGGAGAATACAACACGCTGCTATGCTAAAGCTGGAAGTAGTGCTTGGGACAGGGCCTGCAGTTTGCCCCCCCCAGGGATGGAGGACAGCACTGTGCAGGGGCCAATGGCAGTGCCCGGTAAGGGACCTGGGGCTTGGCCCCCACAAGGAAACTGATGTGCCCCCCCACGAGTACCCATCACACCACTGCATTAGTAAATGTGCCATTCATGCCTGCAGCGGCACCCCAACATAGGGGCTTGGCCCCCCACCTGGAACAGGGGCCTGTGTGTACCAGCATAGGGTCTGCCCCCCCCTCCTGTGAGAGAAATGCGCTGCCGCCTGGACCTGCAGTGGTGATCCGGAGCAGGGCCTGCCTCGCCCCCCCCAGGAAATGAATGTGCCACAATGTGAGGAACCTGTGACTGGCGCATGGGTGCTCTGGTGTGGGGCCTGGCCCACCCCCCCATGTGAGCAACATGCCACTGCCTGGACCTGTGGCAGCGCTCCGGAACGTGACCTGGGGAAGTTTCCCCTCCCCCCCGATGAACGCGCTGCCACCACCTGATTAGTATAACTATCAGAAAAACAGAACTAGGTTCTCCCCATTCTGTCACCTGGTTATTTCCCTAATTCAAGGGCACTTTTCAGGTTGTGTAACCACCTGTAATCAGTCACACTTGCAGTCTCTGGCAAATCAGTCATACCTGGGGATACTTGAGATGAGGATGTATGATTACACTTAAACAATCTCTAGCTTTCTGAACACAGGAGGAAGATGAGGTAAAGGTTTCTTTCTTTCTTTTAGTCATAAACTTCCTCCAGACATTTCAAAGATGGCACTGGAATAACTTCGGATGATGTCTATTCAACCATTTCTTCTTATAAAAAAGTATTTTTAGCCAAATATACCCATGGCTATCATATATTTTTTATGGTGATAAGTGGCACATGATAGCATTGCATTAACTCAACATAAAATAAGGGGTAGAATTGCTAGGAGACAAGCAACATATTTGTCAGAAAACCAATGATGTTCTAAATTATATTGGAGATGTAGTAGTTCAAATGATATCTTTTATTAGACCAACTTATGTTGGTGAGAATATACAAGCACTGGGGTGTGCATGTCATTTTCATTATTACAATAACGATAATGAAAATTGTCATTTTTGTTACCGCAATAGCGAAAATGACAACCAAGAATAACAACAATGATAACGAACACGACAACCGAGAATACCAAAAACAACAACCGAGAATACTGATAACGATAACGATAATGTTACCGATACCGATATAAAAAACAATACCAAAAATGATAACAAAAATGATAACAAGAAACAAAAATGACAATGTTGTTATCATTGTCATTATTATTAGTGCTGTGGCAGTTGAAAATGCCACAGCACTAATAATAATGTAGAGAGGGAAAATGTAGAGAGGGGAGGAGGGAGCAGACATCTCGGAGTCTTAACACGGTTGAACCCTTGAACTGTGCTTGTGTTGGGAGGGGCGACCAGCTCAGCAGTATCTGATGGATGTATCGCTGGTCAATGAGCAGCACAAGCAGGCCCCAGCAGTGTCCTGGCTCAATGCATGCTGCCTCCCACAACCAATCAGGGGGTCTGTGGGGGAGGGCACTGTAACCCTTTATAATGGG
>QEPC01009978.1:888501-904433 GCA_003113815.1 Sphenodon punctatus | reverse complement strand
ATAAATTTGACAGAAACTGTAGATAGAGGGCATCTTTAGACATAACAAAGATTGGGTGTCAAAACCCCTAAGCATGTGTTTGACGATTGTGTATAAGCACCATAACAATCCCAACACCAATTTGGCCATCAGTTGAACACGCAATGTGAACACCATTGCATCACAAGGAGAATTTGCATGTTTCAGCTAAACGCGTGGGCAACGTTGTGTCTAATGATATCACGTACCGTGTTAGCAGGTACAACATGGGGAACATGTTGTTAGCCGCCCCGAGCTGCATTGCAGGTGGGGGCGGGATATAAATTTGTAAAATAAAAAATAAATAAATAAAAAAAAGGCGGCAGAGCTTGTGTGCTGAGATCTGGTGGCGAACAAAACACCAATTTGCCCCAAGATGGGCTGTGTGTCTAAGCAGCGCCACATGGTGAACACAGGGCCAAACTGGTGTTCAGAGCAAGGTCAAAACACACATTCAGACACCCATTGACATTATGTCTAAAGACACCCAGAGTTAAACAAAATAATTACACACATGCTCTCACCCCTCACACAAATAAACTGATGATCTCATGCACACACAGACCGACTCATTCACACACACTACACCCACATGCTCTCACCTCACACACACACATACTAGTTGATCAGTCACAAACACACTCATAGACACACACACACACTACACACTAATTCAAGCTGAATAAGTCTCTCTCACACACACAGGCACACTGAAGCACCCATGCCGGTGTGTCTGATCACATACCTGCCTCCTCCCACTGTGAAAAGCCCATGGGTCCCTTGAAGTTGCTGTGGGTCCTTTGGAGCAGCCGGTGCGAGCCTCTTCCCCCAGACTTTTGCTGAGCGGGGCTCTCTCTTAGTTGCAGATGCCATAGGAGGTGCATAGCAGCCAGTGAGAGTCCCCACACAGAGAAAGGTGTCTCAACAGGAGACTCTACAGATCCCTTCCTTCATCCCCTGCAGACGGATGGAGGGGGAACAACACAGCATTATCCAGGTGGAAGGGGAGGCTCCCCGGTTGCAGAGCAGCTCCCCAGGTGCACGGTCTCCCCTCTCCTGCGCTCCCAGTCCAGTCAAACCCGTCTTGCATGCACGAATGATTCAAAGCCTCGTGGTCTTTTGAGCAACGGGCAGGTTTTTGAGGAGGCTGAGAGGCACGAGAGAGCTGGAAGGTCCTGGCAGCTAAAAAAAAACTTTTAAAAAATCATGCAGACTCTCAAAAGTCCCTTGGCAGCTAAAAAAATTAATCGGGGGACAAATTGTAATTGGCTTGAATAATTAATTAATTGGTTTGATTAATCAATTAATGGTTGCAGCCCTAATTATTATATTGAAGTGGAAGTTTAAAGCACTAGGTTGCAAAAAAAGAGGTTGTTTGAGAGAGGGGATTCCTGATGAATGAAATAGTATAAGTCAAAATGTGACTGCAACTGGAAAAGACTTAACAGCCAAGTTTATAACAGCATATATAGGCACAAGGTTAGAGAGTTAGGATGCAATTTTATGTTGCTGGTGTGTTATTGCTTGTGTATGCACTAAGTTTCTTTGTTGTCAAATACAAGGCTTGCTGTTCATGTTCAAAACAGGGTCAACCCGATAGTTCTCACAATAGCTAAGACACAAAATAATCCAAGAATAGTTAAATCTGACAGAGTTGGCCAGTATCCACCTCTGTGCACAAAAAACAGCTACTAGTTGCTTATTTACAATATAGGGTAATTTCAGATGTTATGTGCTCCCACGTCACCACAGTGGATTCCCAACCATGGCAAGCCAGCTAACCCCGTCCCGCGGTACAGGACAGCCCCGAACATATGTGACAGGAACGGGGCCATGGCAAGGAAATGGATGGCTGGACCATGACCCGGGGCAGCGCAACGGACGTTACGCCGATTCCAGACCATGGTCAGAACACCCAAAAGCCACCTGTTTGGGGCGGGAGGTAGCCATGGCCGACTGAGGGCAAATGAAGCCAAAAGCACCAAAAAGCAATGCCCACACAAGGGAAACAGGAAGGGAGGGGGAGGAGGGAGAAGAGCTGCAGAGGCGGCACACCCAACAGGGACAGGGAAACCAAGGACACAGCAGAACACAAACCACACACACACCCCGGGCACAAACACACCCAATGGGAATGGTAGGAAGGGGGAAGCACACCGGGGCACATAGGGAAACAACAACACAGGACAGGGAATGGACAGATACCCAGGAAGGGACACACACACTGGGCACTGGGCACAGCCAGGAGCAGCTGCACAGAGGGGAGGGATGGGGCTCAGCACCCCAGGAAGACCAAGCCACACAGCACTATGGACACAGGGGGGGCATGGGCCACGGGAGGAGAGGGGACCGGCCCGGGAACAGGCCGGGACATGGGGAAAGGCACCCAGAACCCCATTGACATCACAGGTGGCACGGGCCAACCAACAGCAACACAGTATGCCCAAGTCATAGGGGTTCCCATGGGGATAGAGCAGGGTCACAGGGGGAGGGCGACCAAACAGAGGAAGGCTCCTTGCCATATGGAGCAGTCTGAGGCAGGTCCATATGGCAAGGATTCCCCTCGTGGATGCAGAAGCATGGGTGGGGATGGATGCCAGCTGGATCCTGTGTACAGCATGTGCACACACCCCCGGAGGAAGCTGGGAGGTGCTGTCCAGGGGTCTCAAGTCCCGCACAGTCACAGAGGCACCCAGGGGGTGGGAGGGGGGAAGGTCATGGACAGATGGACACAGGTGACCAAGCAGCCATGCAAGGGATGACTTAGACTACACCACGGGGAGAGCCGGTAGAGGTCACAGGCAGCAGGAACAAGCCAAGGGGGTGGGGTGGGGGGCATGGAGAGGAACAATACAGGCAGCGAAGGACAGGGGGTGCTCATGGAGGGGGCACAGCGACACAGGCGAGCGGAACGGAGGCAAACGACCCAGTCAGAACAGCTGCGAGGCAGAAACGGCAAGGAGCGAGTGACCAGTGCCCCGAGATGGCATGGAGGTGCAGAGAGCACACGGTGGGGCTGTCAACCGTGACACCGAAGACACAGGGGGTCTCACATCCAGCGCATGGGGCCACGAAGGGGGCTGGGATGGGTTGGTCCACCAGATGCACATAGTGGGGCCACTGAAGCATGCGCCGGTGGTAGCCCAACTGTGCCATGTGGTGGNGACCATGGTCAGAACACCCAAAAGCCACCTGTTTGGGGCGGGAGGTAGCCATGGCCGACTGAGGGCAAATGAAGCCAAAAGCACCAAAAAGCAATGCCCACACAAGGGAAACAGGAAGGGAGGGGGAGGAGGGAGAAGAGCTGCAGAGGCGGCACACCCAACAGGGACAGGGAAACCAAGGACACAGCAGAACACAAACCACACACACACCCCGGGCACAAACACACCCAATGGGAATGGTAGGAAGGGGGAAGCACACCGGGGCACATAGGGAAACAACAACACAGGACAGGGAATGGACAGATACCCAGGAAGGGACACACACACTGGGCACTGGGCACAGCCAGGAGCAGCTGCACAGAGGGGAGGGATGGGGCTCAGCACCCCAGGAAGACCAAGCCACACAGCACTATGGACACAGGGGGGGCATGGGCCACGGGAGGAGAGGGGACCGGCCCGGGAACAGGCCGGGACATGGGGAAAGGCACCCAGAACCCCATTGACATCACAGGTGGCACGGGCCAACCAACAGCAACACAGTATGCCCAAGTCATAGGGGTTCCCATGGGGATAGAGCAGGGTCACAGGGGGAGGGCGACCAAACAGAGGAAGGCTCCTTGCCATATGGAGCAGTCTGAGGCAGGTCCATATGGCAAGGATTCCCCTCGTGGATGCAGAAGCATGGGTGGGGATGGATGCCAGCTGGATCCTGTGTACAGCATGTGCACACACCCCCGGAGGAAGCTGGGAGGTGCTGTCCAGGGGTCTCAAGTCCCGCACAGTCACAGAGGCACCCAGGGGGTGGGAGGGGGGAAGGTCATGGACAGATGGACACAGGTGACCAAGCAGCCATGCAAGGGATGACTTAGACTACACCACGGGGAGAGCCGGTAGAGGTCACAGGCAGCAGGAACAAGCCAAGGGGGTGGGGTGGGGGGCATGGAGAGGAACAATACAGGCAGCGAAGGACAGGGGGTGCTCATGGAGGGGGCACAGCGACACAGGCGAGCGGAACGGAGGCAAACGACCCAGTCAGAACAGCTGCGAGGCTGGAACAGCAGGGAGCACATGGTGGGGCTATCATCTGTCATCCCCGAAGACACAGGGGGTCTCACATCCAGCGCATGGGGTCACGAAGGGGGCTGGGATGGGTTGGTCCACCAGATGCACATAGTGGGGCCACTGAAGCATGCGCCGGTGGTAGCCCAACTGTGCCATGTGGTGGATAATGAGGTAGTAGGCCTCAAACGGATCCAGGCCAGTCAGCCCCACCTGAAAATCATCATGGTTCCACACAGCAGCCAGCGTCACCAGCTCTGGTCTGGTGGGTTCTGACAAGGAATAGTCAGTAGCAGGGGGCCATGGCAGGTGCCCAAGCTCCAACAGGTGGTAATATGCCACCCCACGTGACCGCTGGTAGCCACGGCCCCCGTGGATGCAGCAGAAGAAGGAAACAGCTAGGGCAGGGTCCCCTTCCTCCAGACAGGTAGTGAACTCGGCCAGACCACAGGGCGGACATGGTCTCTGCTGTGGACCATGCCACATGCGAGCACCTCATGTCCAGAACGTGCCCATCAGGAAAGGAACCCAGGCCCAGCACCTCCGTATGGAGCCGGCACTCGCTAGCGCTGGCCCCATAGCCGAAATAGCGAAGGTCGGAGTTCAGACTCACATAGGCACCAGAGAGGATATCCGGGAAGCACAGGAACAGTTGCACAGCTGTGGAATGACACAGGTCACATAGGGCCATGGTCTCCCGGAAGGTCCAGCTATGGGGGGCGCCAGGCGATCCGGGACATGGGAGCCCTGGGGCAGCACTTCTGGCCATGGTCCAGCAAGCAGAGGGTCTGACCAGCAAGGAAAGTGGGGCCCCACAATCCCATATGGGCTAGGGAGGGAAGCAGGGGAGCTCCAAGGACATGCGATAAGCCCTTAGGCCACAACAAGGGACGGCTAGCGAACGATGCGTGGAGAGTGGACCCAGCACAGCTGCAGGAACCAAGCGCATGGAATGTCCAGCAATCACTGATAGCAGGGAGGTGATGAAAACAGGCAACCAGCTGTGGACCACACTGACGAGTGCATGTGGGTCCAGGGCACGAGCCCCCCATAATGGGAGTGCAGGTGGACCCAGGGAAGGGGCGCTGTCTACAGGAACACACGGGCTGGCAGGCAAACGCAGCCAGCATGAGGCACCCAGGGAAGGCCCCACCATCACAGCTGAGCAGCCCCCGGCCAGCTGACAGTGGGGCAGGCGGGGGTGGCCAATGAGGGCATGCTGGGGCCTGCCCCACAGGTGCACAGGTGGGGCACGGAGCTGGGGTGGGCCCAGGACATGGGCAGGGGAGCCATGCGCCAGACTGCACCACGGGCACCGATCACCATGGACGCGGGCCAGAGGGCCGCATGATGCCTGTTCCTGGACCTAAGTGTGGAGTAGCACCAGCAGCACACCAGACTCCAGAGCTCACCATGGAGCTGTGCCACCTGACCACCCACATCCATTGGTGCCTTGCAAGGACTGCTGTGACCACCTGGCATGCCCACCAAGGGTGCAGGGGTTCCCAGGCCAGGCTCAGGGTCCTGCAGGCATCAGGGGCATACCAACGGGCCCTGCGCCTTGCCCGAGGGTGCCCTGCTGTCCTCCGAGAGTCAGCCGCCTGACACGCCTGGCACCCATGGGGAGCACGTAAATGCTCGCCATGCCCATGCACAGGTGGCTCTGGGTCATGGACCGGGCACAGGAATGGTGGGCCTGGACACTGGCACAGTGGGATGATGCAGCATGGAGGGCACACTTCCGCATGAACAGGTGGTGCCTCCTGCGGCTCATTTAGCTGTTGACACCCTGACTGGAGCGGCTGCGCACCCCCATGCGCTTCCTCATATCCATAGTCCAGCACGTGGCTATAGTGGTCTGGACACTGGAACACCGGATTCCTGTCAGTTCTTGGTGCAGCACTTCGGTGTGAGACTGAGCATTGTCACAGGCATCCTCCGGGACATCTGCGAGGCCCTGGAGGGCATGCTACTGGACCAAGTGATCCAGCAGGTGGAACAGGAGGCCATGGTGGCTGGTTTCGAGGTTGGCAGGTTCCCCAGTTGTCTGGGCGCTGTGGATGGTACCCACATCACGATCCCCCCCCAACGGGGATGCTGCCCAGTACATCAACAGGCACGGTTACCATTCCTTGCAGCTCCAGGTGGTTGTAGACCACTGGGGCCGGTTCATGGACATCTTCACTGACTACTCTGCCTGCAGCCATGATGCCTGGATCCTCGCCATCTCACCCCTCCATGCCCGGATGTACCGGGGGGACTTTGCCGACATGGGGATGACCAGAATCGAGGGGGTGTTGATTCCCCCTGCATCCTGGGGGACCAGGCCTACCCCATCCGCTGCTGGCTCATTAAGACATACCTGGTTCCCAGGATCCCTGTGAAGGTGCTGTTCACCTCCTGATTATGCGCCTCATGGACCATGGTTGAGAGGGCCTTCTGTGCCCTCAAGCAGCACTGGAGGTGCCTTGCAGTTCACCTGGACTTCACTGTGGAGACCTCGGCCCTCGTGATTGGTGCCTGCTGTGTCCTGCACAACATATGCAAGACCGATGGGGCCGCCTTGGTGTTCCCCATGCCTCAGCAGTCACCAGGACCCATGCTGCTCTGTGTGAATGCTGAGAACCCATGGGAATACTACTATGCCAAGCAGATCCACACTACCCTGGCGAGGCATATAGCCAGTGAGCCCTGGGCCTGAGTGTGCTGGGCTGGCCCTGGGTCCCCCCTTGGGCTGCCATGGGACACCCCCGGTTCCTTTGTCCCCACCCCATCTGCATAGGTGGATCACAGCACCAGCCGGCCCAGCACCTATGCTCACCCACAACTGTGGGGGGGCCTCCTCACGGCAGGTCCCACCTGTCATCGAGCCTCAGCCGAGGTGATCCCCTGCTCCCTTCCTGTTACCATACAGCACACAATAAAGCTCTTGTAGTTGCACACCCATTTGTTTATTGTCCATACAGTGCCCCCTATGCCCCACGCCCAGACCCCTTTTCCTGATCCCTGGCCCAGCTTACATCCCCCTCCTCCGTCCCCTGCCCCCCCAACCCTGCTGCTTCCTGGGCCACCCCCTCAGCTGCCTAGCGGGCCTCATCCCCGCTGTCCATCTCCTCGACCATGTCCTGGCCAGCCTCCATGTCCGGTCGATGGCAGTGATCATCTGTTCCCCCTGCTCCATACTGGACTGGTCCAGACTATCTCCTCTGCCAGATCCTTCCCCCGGCACCATACCCGTGCCCTGTGCTCCCACTCAGCTGGTGTGGGTGCTGCCTGTTGCCCTGTTGGGGAAATCATTAGTGATCGTTAGTTGTTCTCGGTCACATACCACCTGTCCCAGAGCACTGCTGGGGGTGGTTGTGGTGCCCCCCCGGCATGTGCGCAGGTGCAGTCCTCACCCTGGGGAGCCCCCTGTGCCCCCCCATCCCACCCTGAGCCACAGGGCACGATGGACAGATAGATAGGTAGATGGATCGCCCGGCCAGCCGTGCTGTGGGGGCCCCCCCTTAGGTGACACCCCCCCGCCGCCCTGGTAGCTCACCTTGGTCCACCTGCTGTAGCTGCGACTGTTCCCCGTGTTCCCCCTCACCTGGCTAGCCNGTGCTGTTGGTGCCCCCCATTTGGTGACACCCCCCCGCCGCCCTGGTAGCTCACCTTGGTCCACCTGCTGTAGCTGCGACTGTTCCCCGTGTTCCCCCTCACCTGGCTAGCCCACGTGCCTGGGCATGGGTACACCTGTTGGGAAACGGAGGGGGGATGCGTTACCCTTTACGGTCCAGGTACCCATTCCACCATAGCCCCCACTTGCTTGCTTCCATGTCAGCTGTGCCTGTCCCCCCTGTTGTGTGCCCGGGCAGACCCCCTTCACCCTGACCCCCATTCCACGTTCCCTGGTGCCTGGGGACTGCGGGGACAGGCCCTCACCCTGTGGGGGCCCCCAAGCCCTGGGCATGACCCCAATGGCCCATGTGCCCACCCAACCACTTGCCTACCCTCTATGTCTGTCTTGGAGTCCTCCAAGGCTGGCTCCTCCATGGGACTGTGCTCCCCTTGGGTCCACTGGCTCAGGGTGACCAGTGTGTCGGCCTCAGATCCACACAAGTTAGACTGCAGCCATGGGCTCCCAATGCTGATTCGCGAGGGGGGCCTGCTGGTCCCCGAGGTCCCAGGGCATTCCTCTGGAGGGGCTGGGTCCCCATGGTGGGTGCCTGCATGCGGGGCTGCCAGGGGTGGGAGTACATCAGCTCATTCCCTGCCCTGAACCACGGTTCTCCCCACGAGCTGTGGAGCGACTATGGAGCCCTTTATGTGTAGTATGCAGTCCAGAGCATCATAATAGGGGGCGGTCCGTGCTCCATGTCCGGACCTCCAGTTGTTGTATTTTATAGACTTCTACCCCCACTTGAGCTCCTTGGTCTTGGAGCGTCATTGGGCCACGGTCCTGTGGTGCCCCGCTGCCTCCATGTTCCACATGTTCTCCGTGAACACGTGGTCATTCCTCTTGTTCACAGCGAGCTCCACCTGGTGCTCCAAGGACCCGCAGATCTGAATGAAGTCCTGGGTCTCCTTGTGCCCCCATTGCTCCCCTCGCTGGTACCAGCATCTCCCGCGTGTGCCCTCCTCCTGTGGTTCTTCCTCCTCCCCCTCTGATTCCCCCTCCTCCTTCCCCCTGCTATGCCCACCCTCCAATTTCCTCTCCCTTCCATCTTGCTCCATCCCACCACATTCCCCTGCTGCTGTGTGCCCATTATATCTCCCTTCCCAGTCTGTGTGTTGCTCACTGTCTGTCAGCAACGCTGCATGCTCTCACCATGCCTGGGGATCATTATTTTTGATCTCGCCTGGTGGTTGCCATTCATTCGTTACATTTGGCGGTTTCCCAGTGGGAATCGCTTTAGCTACGATTCCAGGGATGGTCCCGTCCCGACCTCGGAACCATGGTTAGATTTGGCCCCTACGGGTGATTGACTGTGGTGAACATTTGGATGCCAGTGATCAGACATTCATGGCTCTTTGGCCATGCCACGGCATTGTCCGTGGTTCACTGTGGTTGACTGTGATCTCGTAACGTCTGAAATTACCCATAATAAGAGTCATATTTCTGGCAAACTTCCCTGATCTCGTCTACATAAGATGAAAAAGTAGACTGTTGCCTAAAACAGCTATCCTTCTATCTAAATGCAAAATGCAGATAATTGACACAGCTGGCCAATGGTCTCTATAATTTGAGTTGAAATTAGGCAAGTTATTGGTGCAGACTATTGAATAAATGATCTTTTTTAGTATTTTTTCTTCCAAAATAAGCAGAAGAACTGCTTTTAACCAATAATTTGACAACTGATGTTTATTTTGTACATTCCTCAGTGATCGTTTGCTCACCAAATGCAAAAAGATTTCTACTGCCTGCCAGCTACACCATTCTGTAATTAGTAAAGGGAAAAGGCACAATAGCTGTTTCTTTATTCTACGAGTTTATAAATAACTAGCAAGAGCTGTCTTGCATTTTCTAGCATCAAATAGTAATCCCTAGAGTAACACATCACCATTTATTTCCTTCTTCATAAAATATGTAAGCATACATCTAAATTAATCAGAAAGAATAAAATTCTGTAGCATCAGTATTAAATTGTTTATAAGTACAAAATTATATTTGTAAGTATGAATTAAATATATGCCACTAAGCTAGAGAAAGAACAGTGCAAAAGCACATGGCCAGCAAGCTGGATGGCCAGAATATAACAATAATCTCAAAACAAATATGCACATATAAGATAAATCAATCATAAAAACAACAATATTTATTGTACATAAATACCTAAACACAATCATACAATGATGATGTCAAGGTTCATATCCAGACACAAATTCATGCAATCACTTGTGGATGATGTCCGTATTCATGTCTAGTCTATGAGATCCTGGGTTATATTCTCATTTCAAAATACAATCTTTTTCAAGATTCTTTATGTGAATAACATTCTGCTCTTGTAATCTTCTGTAATCTTCTGTAATATTTAGGGTATATAATTATGTTTACGTTATGGGTATCATTTCTTATGGGGGGATACATTTATGTTCACATTTTTATATGTGGTATATAACTAGTATGCAAAAGATTACAAGAGCGGAATGATGTTATCTACTTAAAGAATCTTGAAAAAGATTGTATTTTGAAACGAGAATATAACCCGGGATCTTGTAGACTAGACATGATGTGATGCATTCTGTATATAGGCATATATTTTTTGACCATCTGTGGATGAAAACAGACATGACGCTAACCACCCTTTAACCACCCTTGGTGCTCATTTATGCATGTTTCAGGGCTGCATAGGGCACCAATACAGCCCTGCAACATGCATAAATAACCACCAAGGGTGGTTAAAGGGTGGTTAGCGTCATGTCTGTTTTCACTCACTGTTTCAATATATTGGAAATCAGAATTGGCCTCTCTGTATGATGAATTCCTAAAGAGCTGTCCTATAGTGATCTTTCTACTGAACTCTTGACCAGATACTGGAATAGGAGATGTAATCAGCCTGTATACTGGAATAGGAGATGTAATTAGCCAGTCTGTCTCTTAAAGAAATCAACATTCACTGTTGACTAGAGTCAAGAGACGTGACTCCCAAGCAGGGCAGAAAGAGGCCTTGTTTGTTTGGAGTTTACACATTGTTAATCCTATCTTAGATGATAGAAACCTGTTTAGTATGTATTAACAGGCTTCTTACTGTGTACTCTGAGAAAACCCTCCCTGTCAGCAGTTTTGACTTGACGTCATTTTTAGCTGTCTTCTAAGCATTTTTTCTCCATAAAGGGAGAGAAAAAAGTTGGATTTTTCAGAAACCTTTCCTTCCTTGGAGCTTTTATCATATCCATATGGCAGTATGGGACAAAGGACTGGGTAATATGAATGTATATGAATGTATATTCTTTATGATGAATTGAGTCAACTATAGCAATAATACTTAGAGCATATGTTATATCTTATAGATGTTAAGATCTTTCAATTTGTAATAAGAGCTGTTCTTTGAACAGAAATGTCTTCTCAAACCATGTATTTTTAACTGTTTCTCTTGTACTATGTCTTTATTTGAGCTTAAGTAAATTGCTTTATATTTATAATATTCTTAAGTCTCATAGCTTTATTTATAAATAAATTGTCTTTATGTTACTTAGAGGGACCTTTACTGGCTGACTTATTAGCAAAGTGTAAACTGAGTTTCCACATATTGGAAAAGAACGCCCTATATCCAGACCAGATCATGTCAGGCCTGGACCACTAAGCGCAAATTCCCTTTGAGGAAACTGAGGCACAATGCAACAATGAGTACGGACATCATCCACAAGTGATTGCATGAATTTGTGTCTGCATATGAACCTTGACATCATTGTATTATTGTGTTTAGGTATTTGTGTACAATAAATATTGTTGCTTTTTATGATTGATTTATCTTATATGTGCATATATTTTTTGAGATTATTGTTGTATTTATTCTGGCTATCCATCCTGCTGTCAGTGTGCTTTTGCACTGTTCTTTCTCTCTCTCTCTCTGAATTAGATATATAACATTTTTTGTCAGCTTCTTTCATATTCTTTTTCTTGAATTTCAACACACAAGCATATTTATAAATTCAGGAGACTGGAAATTATTTTTGGTTGCAGTGGAACAACCAAAAATGCCCTTATCCTGTGGTGATGGGTACAGTAAAGGTCCCTCTAAAAGAAACTGACAATGCCCATTTTTAAACAAGTGGGGGGTAGGGGCAGGGGTGGTGGTCCGTGTGCGTTTGGTAGGGTGCACACAAGCTTTTAGTGGGTGAGGAAAGGTTTAAATGGTGGTGGATGGGAATGTATTCGATGTTTACGCGGGTGCTACCACACGAGTCCACTGAGTGGATCTGCATGGTAGCATCTCGTGTATAAACACCCAATCTCAGATAGAAAACCATGTCTGTGCAAAAACCTTTAAGTGAGTAAAATAGTGGTAAAGAGGTCATAACATTTGAAAATATGATACTCACAGATCACTTGCTTACAAATATTGGAGCTTGACAGTCTGCAGTTAATTTCAAGCCACTTTCACCAACTATCCATAATAATACTTAGCAGTCAGTTCCTGGTAAAAGATTGCTTCCTTCAAGTAAATCAAAGAATGCAGTGTAGGTTTTAGGATGTACAATTCATGGTATCAAAATGAATATTTTACACTTGTAGTTGGCCTTCAAATTTCAGAACTGGAAGAACACTGCAAACATTATTACTCTTGGTGTCCTTTTAAATTAGGCATGTTTACTATTTTATTGATGTGGAAAGGGTGACAGAGAGGTTAAATTACATTTTGCAAGAATTCATTGCCAACCAGAGCTAGGAAGAAGAGCCATGCTCCAAATTCCCAGACTTGTACATTACTGAGAGTACAGTGGAAGGTTATTGGGACCAGCCATGATCCCTCTATGGGTGTTCATAGACAAGGCAAATAGCCTACTGGAGTCCATGTTTTATCCATGTAGCCCCTGGTTACTTCCACATTTTACCACGTATAGCTAATAAACAGGCAGCCCCTTGCCTGCATTTTATGTGCTAGTGTTAGGCTGCCGCAGTTAGTGCCACTCAGTGCTATCCTTCTTCCTTAAACCTGGCTCTAATGGAAAGGTGGGAGGTCACAGCCAGAGAAGGTTTCTTCCCTGGCCGTGACCCCCGCCCCTTTCTATTGCACTCTTCTCTTTCAGCAGTGTCCGCATGCTCAGGCAACTGCAAGAGGAGAAGGTCCATCCTGCAAGCCCTCTTTCTACTCTCTCTTCTTTCAGCACTTTGCAGTTGGGTCACTCTCTTGCAGCCACCTGAGCACCGAAGCAGTGATTAGGTTGAAGCAGCTGCAAGAAGAGAGAGAGTGCTCGAGCAGGTGTGAGAGAGCGATCAGCTGTGAAGCAGCTGCAAGAGGGAAGAGTAGGGGTGCAGAAGAACTCCTTCTCTTTCCCCTGTTCTCGCCTCTTGCAGCCACTTCACAGTTGATTGCTCTCTAGCATCCACGCTAGGTGTGACTCTACGGTGGTGGCGGGACATGGATGCAGGCAAGGCTGCAGGTGAACCTAATAAATGGGAGGCAGAGCCCATAAATGGCAGATGCATGGGTGTGCATTAACACACACTGGTCTGTATAGTGTGCTCGTGATATTTATTTATTTTTTTAAAAGATTAAATGTCCTGTCCCTCCTGCCACAGGCAGCTCGGGGCGGCTTACAACAAATACATACAATATTCTTAGACTACATCATGAGGTTGGCTGCATGGAAGGTGTAAGTGAACATCTGACGAACATCGAATTAGGACTGAAGCTCAACTCTCGATTTCTCATGTTCCTCTGAGAGAATCGCAATTCTCACCTCGTTCTTGCAAACAAGACATACACATTTTAAGAAAGAAAGAAAGAAAGAAAGAAAGAAAGAATTGGCAGGATTCTTGCCAAGAAACAAGAGAAACTTGACAAACAAAATACCCCATGCTGATAAGGGGGAGAGAGGGAAGGAGGAAGCCACTGTCTTCCTCCCCCCCCCCCCCAACTCTATTACCTTGTCTGTGGCTGGAAGCTCATGTGACAAAGCCTGGGGCCATGAACAGTCTCTGTGGGGAGTATCTGATAGAGAATTATCAGGAATGGGAGGGGGAGAACAGGAGGGAGGGAGCAGACTCAGCAGATATCTTCATCATTCTATTGGCTAGCAAGAGTGACTAGCCAATAGAATGCAGAAAAGCTGTAATGAGCCCGCCTCTTCCCTTCATCTCTCCCCATTCCCATTTGGAAAGATGGGAGCAGGGAGTCCTTTCCAGATGGGAGGGGGGCGGGGAGGGAAGAGATGGGCTCAGCACAGCTCTTCAGCATTTTATTGGCTGCTGACTCCTGCTAGCCAATAGAATACTGAAGATGTCTGCTGAATCTACCTCCTCCCTCCTGCTCTCTCCCCTCATATTTCAGGTAATTCTCTATAAGGAGCTCCTCACAGAGACTGCTCATGGACCCAGGCTCTGTCCCCCAAGCTGCCAGCCCCAGACAAGGTAAGAGAGCTGGGGTGGGTCGGCGCGGCTTCTTCCTCTCTCCTTCCATCCCTTCCCTTTAATTTGTCCATGCTGGAAGACCAGCCTGTGTATGTTTGTGATGGGGGGAGGCAGGCGGGGTGTAAGAAATCTTGCAAGATCTGAAGCAGGGTTGAGATCTCACAGAGATATCTACCCTGATTCTCAATTCCCTACAGCTAATACATATGCAGGCAAACACCTACCTAGTGGGTGCTAATGTGGGCTATTGTCTTGTTTATTTTCACCCTATGAGAGGGGGTTGTCTTGGGGGTGGAGGACTTCTTCATATGAGAGCTGAAGATTGATAGAAATGACCTCATGGGTAGTAAGAAAACAACAAGCAAGCAATACCAGATTTAAATGATTAAAAGATAATGTTTTGGAAGTGTTTTTTGATTGTGTATAACAATACTGATTTTCTTCCACAGGAGAGGAAAATTTTATTTGTGACTAGTCACAACTTAACAACCCAACTCAGAAGTTCCGTAGCAACAACGGACTAACTGAAATTCTCAGAAGAATTTTATTTTCACATTATTCATTTATTAAAATTTGTTAAACGTACACCAACAACAAAACCTGAAATGAAGTCCTTCCAAAACACTATTCTCTTTGAGTTGTTCAACTCTGGTATTGCTTGCCTGTTGGTTTGTTAGTATCCATGAGGTAATTTTTCTATCAATTTCAGGACTTGACTTCAGAAACAAATAGAACAGAAAGTCACAAAGAGCAGGATAAGTCCAGGAACACTACACAGAAATGCACTGAGGGGTAGATTATTCTTGTTAGAATGCCCTTTATTTACTGTAATTGGGATGGAGCACCTTTGTGCCTTTTCTATTCCAGGAACACAGAATAAAACTTGTGTATAGCACTTCTAACTATGAGTGTTTTTAAACAAGATGCCCCCACGTATGGACATGCACTGTCCACGTGGAGAAGCGCTTGTCTAAAGTCAGTGTTAGGGATGGGTGAACAGAACGCTGTTTGGATGTTTGGTTCGAAACCCAAGTTCAGGTTCGGTTGTTTGGTTTGGCGGAGTTCGGCTGAATATTCAAAAAAGTGCTATCAGTACCGAAACCGAAATTTTTCGGTATCAGTATTTTTGGCCCTGAAACCACCCCTGGTGTCGACCCCTGGTGCCAGGAAGTCTGGTCCTCAGCTGCCTCCCCCTTCCAGTCACGTTTTTCCCACCCACAGTCACGTTTTTCCCACCCCTGAACTCATCCAAACTGATCCGAACTTTTCCGAACTGTTCGGAAGTTCGAGCGTTCGGTTTGGAAGTTCAGTTCAGTCCGAACATGTTGAGTTCGGGCTGAACTCCGAACTTCCGAATCGCATTCTCACATAGGGGGTATTTTCAGACGTTACGGGGCCCTTTGGCCCCGTACCGTAACGAACGTCTTCGTTCCCCGCCGGGGTCACCCCGGCACGGCCCAACAGACGTGCCGGGGGGATCCCGGCGGGGAAAGTGGGAGGGGCCGGGGCCGCGCGGCGCAACGTGCGGCCGCACGGCCCCGCCCCCTCCACGCACCCCGCCGCCCGCCCTCCGAGGAGACGGGCGGGCGGCGGGGCCAATGCGGCCGCCGCGTCTGGCCGATCGTGCCACGGCC
>QEPC01009978.1:869799-888106 GCA_003113815.1 Sphenodon punctatus | reverse complement strand
TGACTGGAAGGGGGAGGCAGCTGAGGACCAGACTTCCTGGCACCAGGGGTCGACACCAGGGGTGGTTTCAGAGCCAAAAATACTGATACCAAAAAATTTTGGTTTCGGTACTGATAGCACTTTTTGGAATGTTCAGCCGAACTCCGCCAAACCAAACAACCGAACCTGAACTCGGGTTTCGAACCAAACATCCAAACAGCGTTTTGTTCACCCATCTCTAACACTGACTTTAGACAAGCGCTTCTCCACGTGGACAGTGCATGTCCATACGTGGGGGCATCTTGTTTAAAAACACTCATAGTTAGAAGTGTTATACACAAGTTTTATTCTGTGTTCCTGGAATAGAAAAGGCACAAAGATGCTCCATCCCAATTACAGTAAATAAAGGGCATTTTAACAAGAATAATCTACCCCTCAGTGCATTTCTGTGTAGTGTTCCTGGACTTATCCTGCTCTTTGTGACTTTCTGTTCTATTTGTTTCTGAAGTCAAGTCCTGAAATTGATAGAAATTGATAGTCAGCGTGTGGGGGTGCACCCTCCTGTGGCCCCACACAGGGCACCGTGGAAAAATCCAGAGTGCCCTGTGCGGGGACAGGGTGAGCGGTGTGTGGACAGGGTGGCCATCCAGGGGGAATGCTCATTTGAATAGCTCACACACACAGGATGTCCCCACCCCACACACCGACTGTGGAACACCCCTCCCACCCAACCCTCTCAATAAAAAGACCCTATGAGTGTAGTGACACACATACCCATTTCAGCACCATCCAGCTAACACCCAGCTTTCTTTAAAAGGAAACCAAACATATTCATAAACATATCAAAATAATATTTTGACATAAAAATAATGAATGAAATTGAGTGATAGCCATTTCTGATATGTATAAGATGATCTGTCTATATTCTTGTTTTGAAACCCACTATGGTCCATATGTGTTATCCCACATCTGTTATTCATTTTTCTCTTTAACAAATTAGAGTCTTCCTTAAAATTCCACTCTTCAATCCTAGAGAAGATGTATGGTGCTATATGGCCAGCTGCATTTAATTTGTTCCTTAATTGTCTTTATGTAGAATGGATAATATTTAAATGCCAAACACAATACATAATAATTTCAGTAGGATAGTGAGTTGGCTAGAACCAAGTGAGTTGTGCTGATTTATTAATAGTTTAATTGGGAGGAAGTTAGATGGGTAAGCAGATGTTTCTGTTGCTTGTGCATGGAATATTTAAAACAAAATAAAGTAAAATAACTATTTTTCAGTTTGAACAGTAAAATATGATTTACAATTTTCTTTTGGTTTTATATTTTCTTTGCTCCAGTGAGCCTATGTTTATCCTGCTTTTGTTTGCATTTGGTTCACATTCCCAGTCACAGATACTCCACGTGTCTCCCTCCATATGCACCCTCAGAATGCTAAAAGCAATTAGAGCAAACACAAGGGTGTAGCAAAGCAAAGTTAAATGTCAATAATAATCAATAATCCATCAGAGAGTATCCATCAGTTCCTCAAAGTTTAAAGGTGTTGTAATGTACCAGAATGCTTAATTTTTCCATCCTCACATCTGTTAACTGACAAAAAAATCAATAATGGAACATTTTCCATCTCGTTAGCCAATAGGTAACAAAGAGTAGGATTAAATGGTCAGTTTCACAATGGAGGGAAGTAAAGAGAGACCAGGGGTCTATACTAGGAATATATTCATTAGAGATCTGGAAAAAGGACTAAAGAGTGAGCTGATCAGATTTGCAGATGACACAAAATTATTCAAGATAGTTAAGACCGTGGTGGACTGTTAGGAATTACAGGAAGATCTTGCAAAACTGGGCGACTGGGAAACTGAGGCCCTTTTTGCACAGATGTGCCCCCCCTCACCTACATGTGCGGGTGGTGGGGGCTGGGGTGGGCATCTGTGAGACCACTGCTTTGGGTGGGTGGGGGTGCATGCATGCACCCGTGCTCCACTCACCTCCACCCATTGCCCACTAATGGAGCAACGGGTGCCAATGGTGGATGTGCCAATGGTGGAGATGGGTGAAGGTGGGTGGACATTGTGTAACTGGATGCCCACGCACCACCCACCCACTGCTGGCTCCACCCATCCCCCCAAACCACCAGCCTGTTTGAAAAGGGCCTAAATGACAGATGGAATTCAATGTTGACAAGTGCAAAGTGATAGTTAAGTGCAAGGTGGGAGCCAGCCAGGACTGTGACTCAGTGAAATCTCCGAGTCACAGCCCAGGCTAGCCACAATCCACAGTCAAGATTCAGCTGCTGGACCCAGAGTAAAGTGGGCTTTCATGTTTGAAAACTCTCTTTACTCACTGCCACCCAGAGAGGTGGGAGGAGCCGGACACCATGGCAGCTGTCCTTGACTGCCATGACTTCCTGTTAGGGAAGAAGGCAGGCTGCTGCATGCAGTTCTGGAGCAGAGTGGGTAGATGCACATCCACCTGGCCCCGCCCCCACGCTCTCCCAAGCCCCCATGATGTCAGTTTGGGGGCCTGTCTGACTTCCAGCCACGGTAGCAGCCCAACCCTCAACCACGTATGTCTGTGGCAGCACTCTGGCACTGTCACGTGTGAAAGTACCCATCGTAGACAATTCATTGAAAACCACAGTTCAGTATGCAGCAGTGGTCAGAAAGACAAACAAAATGTTAGGAATTACTAGGAAAGGAATAGAGAATAAAACAGAAAATATAATATAGCTGCTATATATATCTATGGTAACACTGCCCCTTATTTATTTAATTTAATTTAATTTAATTTAAAATCTTGATACCCCGCCCCTCTCGACACAGCAGCTTGGGGCAGTTTACAATAAACAAATAGGCAATTAAAACACATAAAAACTTATAACCAGGAGTATTAAGAACAATCCCTTCCCCCCTGACCCATTCCCCACACCCGTTACCCATCTCTCCCGCCAAAAGCCAGGAGGAATAGCCACCAGGCCTTACAGCTACGTCAAAAAGAGGGAAGATCCAGGGCCAATGCCACCAGAAGGGAGTTCCACAGCTGTGGTGTGGTCACCAAGAACACTCTCTCCATCATAGCCCCCGAGAATCTCTGGGGACCTCGACGAGGGCAGCCCCAGATGACCGCAGGGAATGTTCTAGGTTCTGAGGGGTGAGGCGGTTCCGCAGGTAGGTAGGGGCTAGACCAGTTAGGGCTTTATAGGGCAGCACCAACACCTTGAATCGGGCCCGGAAGACTACAGGCAGACAGTGCAGAGATCAGAGAACCGGTGTAATATGCTCCCGGTGGCCCAGTCCCACCAGGAGGCAGGCTGCCGCATTCTGCACTAGCTGTAGTCTCCAAACCATCACCATGGGTAGCCCTACACAGAGCACATTACAACAGTCCAACCTAGAGGTGATGAAAGCATGGATTACAGTGGCCAGGTCAGAGTCCGAAACATACGACCAAAGTCATCGCACCAGATGTAATTGGAGAAATGCTCTCCTTGCCACAGCCTGCACCTGAACATCCAAGCGGAGTTGCGAATCAAAGAGCACCTCCAAGCTCCACACCTGGGATACCAGCGGAGGACAGACCCCGTCAATAAGGGAGACCATCATCTCTGCCGCCTTACCCACCAGCATCACCTCCGGTTTGTCAGGATTCAGCCTCAGTTGATTCACTCTCATCCAGTCCCCCACAGCCATCAGACACCGAGTGAGCACTGAGACTGCTGGACCTGGGTCTGATAAAAAAAGAGAAGTAAAGCTGGGTGTCATCCGCATACTGATGGCACCGAACACCAAAACCCATGACCACCTCGCCGAGCGGCATGTTGAACAGGAGAGGGGACAGAGGTCTCAGTATGATGACAAAATAATCCCCAAGCACTACTCACTGAGTTCTTCTGGCTAGAAAGGAGCAGAACCATTCAAGAACCATCCCGCCCATCCCTGCATGGTCCCCTGCAGGAGCATCACCAACATTTTGTTGTTAACGGTATCAAATACAGTCGACAGATCTAATAGAATCAGCAGGGTCAAATGGCCCTGATCCAAGTCCCAGTGTAGGTCATTGACCAACGCCACAAGCGCAGTCTTCATGCCATAACACGGACGAAATCCAGACTGTGAGGGATCAAGAAAATCAATATGATCCAGATGCTCCTGAAGCTGTCAGACCACTACCTGTATAGACAGGCCGATAGTTGGCAAGAGAGTCAAGGTTTCTTGAGCAGAGGTCGCACCACCACCTCTTTGAGACAGCCCAGCACTCTGCCCTCCCAGCAACGTTCCCAGTGTGTCACAGGGGGATGGGGAAGGAGCGGTGGGAGAGCAAGGAAGAGGGAAACCCTCCCCCCAAGGCTATACAGGTGGCACACAGATATCGACAGACAGACGCAGCTACGTCTAATGCTGGTACCTAGCTTGGTAAAGCGAGGGTCCCTCAGGGTGTAGGGTGGTCTTTCCCTCGATACTAGAAGGCAACCCTTTTCATCACTGGGACAGACTCACAAACCAAGGGGGGAAACCATGCAATTGGGGAAATACTCGAGGCCCAGGGCACCGTGTAAATCAATGTGAAGGGGAGTAGGGGAAGGAAAGAGGTCCTAAAGGGAGGGGGAAGGGAAAGGGGAGAGGACAATCAGGAAACAAGGAAAGTGGGGGATAGGACTAGTTCACAAGGCTCTTTACTTGCAAGGGTCAACACAGGGGAATGGAATCGTAGGCTAGGATTCAGGGACAGGTAACCCCCACCACCGGGAATAAACTCCCTCGTATACAGAGGACAAATGGGACAACACAGGACTATACTCACACTCAAGTCTCTCACGCAGTCAGGAAGGGGAACACAAGGATCAATCTCTCCAAATCACCACAGGTCTAAACACAGGATCTCTAAGGGCAAAAGGGGGCCAGTCTCTCATGAATGATTACCGGTGGGGGAGTCAGGCCCCGCCAGCTCCTTTTATAGTTATGCCCAGCTGTAGTCTATTGTGCTCAGGGCGGGGCCTTCCCCCTCCCCCGCTGCCGAGCCCAGCACTGCTCTGAGGCTATAGTGGGCGGGGCCATGAATGTGCTCCAGCGTGAGGTGACCCCGCCCTCCTAGTTCCCCGGCGTGGCATTCCTCGCTCCTATCGAGTCTTCGGGGTCGGGCTGCTGCCAGGCAACCAGGCTTGCGGCGCTGGAGCTCAGGTAGGGGGAACATGCGTGCTGACACAGTGTCTCCCAGCAGGCCTTAACTAGCCAGGACGGGCAGGGATCTAATTCACAAGAGGTGGCCCTGACCGCCACCAGAACATCCTCCGCATTGGTGGGAGTCATCAACTGACATTTATCCCATAATTTGGCCAAGGCGGCGCTTCCATAACCTCGGATTTCGTTAATGTAATAAGTGCAGTGTCAAAGTCGTGGTGAATCCGAGTGATTTTATCCACCAAATAGTCCACAATCATGTCACAGCGAGCATTATATGGCTCCACTCTCAGGTGGAGGGAGGCCAGACAGACCAGCCCCTGCACCACCTGGAAAAGTTCCACTGGATGGGATTTTGTGGATGCTATGACGGTAGCAAAAAACTTTTTTTGCTGTCCGCATAGCCACTGCATAGGCTTGTAAACTAGTTCTATAATGCAATCTGTTGGCTTCAGGATGAGAGCGATGCCACTGTCAGTCTAATCACTGCCCTTCTCACTTCAGCACCTGCTGTTTCTCAGAGAACCAAGGAGGCCTGCAGTGCTGTTACCTGGGAAGTGGATGCCTAGGAACCGTCTGATCAATGGCCCCCATCATCAAAGTATTCCATAACCCAACGAGGTCATCAATGAGATGGTAGTCAAGATCAGAGGGTATCTCACCCAGAGCATTCTGGAACCACTCCAGTTCTATCAGTCTCCAGGGGTGAACCATTCGAATTGGTTCTTTACCCTTCTGGGGGAAGACATGTGCTGGGAGAGAGGCCTGCAAGAGATAATGATCCGTCCGTGACAAGGGCACATCTGATATCTCCCCCATTAATGGAACCCCTGCCTCAAGGCTGGTGCAAAACACAAGGTGTAAGGTATGTCCCCCCTGATGTGTTGGGCCAATGATCATCTTGAGTATTGTGTGCAGTTTTGGTCACCACATATCAAAAGCTGTGTGGGAGAACTGGAAAAGGTCCACAGAAGAGAAAAAATAATCAAGGAGATGGAACAGATTCTGTATAAGGAGAGTCTTGATATATTAGGGCTCTTCACCTTGGAGATGAGACAACTGAGAGGCGATATGATAGACATTTATAAAATCATGAGTGGTGTGGAGGAATAAGTAAATAGCGAGTTGTTATTTACCCTCTCAAATAATACTACAACTAAGGGACACTCAATGAAACTAACTGGCAGCAGATTTAAAACAAATAAAGAATTTGTAAGAAGCCTAGACTTGAGCCAGTGACCTTGGGGTCCTGGACCTGGAGGTGGCAGCTGGAGGAGGCAAAGGGGGTTCTGTAGTAGGGCCAAGCATTTGCTATGAAGGCCTACCCCAGCACTGGTCAAATCACATCCCTCGTTACGTTAGTCTTGCTCCCTGACTCCAGCTTCCTAGTTGGCTGCGTTGGCCTGTATATGAAGTCAACCTGAAGCCACAGGAAGTTGAGTGGACTATCAGTCTACATCCTAGGTGTTAACAGAAGTGACAGTGGAGTGCCGCCAATGCAACCCAATGTGGGTTGGGAACCCACCGCCAACACAGTATCCCTACCAGATCAGCAGCACAACAAACATGCCAGTGGCAGGCCATCACGGAAGGCAGAGAGACACACAAACATGCAGTCACATCCCCCACGCTGCACCCAGCACCCTACCCCCTGCCATGATGGCCATCATGACGGCTAGAAAATCCAATCTGGGCCAGGTCACTGTGGGTCATAGCAAATGTTACAGTCAACTTTGGCCTGATCAGTCAGATGGTAGCTCAAACTGTGGCCCCAGAGGTCTCTGTGATGATCATAGTCTGGGCTCACCACTGATAAGGGGTGTGCATGTCATTTTTTTTATTACAATAACGATAATGAAAATTATCGTTTTCATTATCATTATTGCAATAACAAAAACGACAAATAATAATAATGAAAATAGAAAAGAAAGCAACATTTTGTTTTTGAAATAAAAGGGAAAAACTGAAAAATGTATTTTCTGCTATAACTTTTTTGTTTCTTATTCATTTCTGATTAACCTTGGGTAGATTATACCCCCAATGGAGGGCACTGTGTGTGCCACGTTTTGAAACAATTAGCTAAAGGGAACCAATTGTAAAAGCAATTGAACATTGTGATTTTAATAAAAGCTCCATACACAACCATGGTTACAACTTCTTTATCTTCCATTCACTTTGCATGAATACTGTGAATATTATGTCACTCCAAAAGCAAAATACGCCTGCCAATTTTTAGAAAGATTGAATGAAGGGTCCTGATGGTATAAAACATTAACTTGAAAATACATTTCCAGATGTAGCATTTGTATATTCCATCTTGTTTACAAGATATTTGGTAAGAATCTATCACATACCTTCCTTGTCATCTATGTCAATCTACAGGACAATCTGATAAAGAAAACAAATTTTATAAGCAATTGAAGTTGTCCCCTTGAAGACCATATTCAGATAAATATTAGCACATGCAGTGCCAGTCAGAGGCAGACACCTGGCATGTCAGGGGGAGAGAGGCTGTAGAAGGGAGGATGTGGAGCAACCCAAAAGATAGGCAGACACATTCACTGGCCAATTACTGCATGTTTCTAGCTTTACAGGACCAATCAGTAGTGGCTTCGAGGTGGGCATAGGGGGCGGCCCTCAGGTGGGCATAGAAGGGACATAACTAGGACTTTCGGGATAGCATCCCAGCAATCAGGAGACATAGGTTACACATCCAGGGTGGTCAATTATCATCACAATCACATCCTGCAGCACTGTGACAGAGGACATAAGACAATCTCTTTTGGCTCTTTCCTAAACAGATACTTCTGACTTTCCAGTAACAAGTGTGGGAGAGATGTTAGGATGGTCACAACAGAGAATGAGGATATTTGGTTGACATTTCTGCTGGCCAATTGGCATCACAAACTGATCTTATACCACAGTGACATGTAAGAGAATCCCTGACATAGGCTCCTTCTCTGCATATGCTGTTCAGACATATAAAATTGGGACCCTTTTCCCCATATTTCTGATATTTGGTGTTATATAGATCCCTACCAAATGTAATGTACACTGGCTGGACTACTCCCTCCCCAGGATAACTCCCTTTTGTCCATGTTGGTGGCTGAGGGGTTTCACAGTGCCTGGACTAGACAGACAGAGGTCGAGCTGAATCATCTGGGCTTCTCCCGTGAATCTCTGGGGCGGGTTGATATAGCAGGCTCTCTGACTTTGATTTGGAGGCGCCTGAAAGACCAAGAACTGCAACAAGAGAGGGCCCTCCTGGCCGCTCAGGAAGTGGCCCCTGAATACCCCCTGGCAGATCCCCCCTGCCAGCTATTTATTTTCTTGACTGGATCCGGGTCACAGATGGGTGTATACCAGGTTTAGGTGTAACTCCTTCCCTTCAGCCCTGTTACATGAGCGATATAATGGCACCCTGAAACAGGACAGATTATGCCAGCTCTCTGAGTTGCAGGAACCTGATTCCTGCACTCATATTTTTTTCTGCTGTACAGCTCTTAGTGATCCCAGAAGGGAGTTGTTGGGTCGCTATTGTGCTGGACGGTGGGATCTGGGTGTTCTGGCTAAGACTCTTCTAAACTGTAATGACACGGAGATGGCTAGATCGGTTGCTAGATTCTGCCAGATATATCTGCAGATTAGGGAAGCTCACCTGGGGTCCTCTGCAAATTGAGGTATTTTCACCCCAATCTGGTGACTGTTATTGTCTGTTCCCAATTGATCCCCTGGTGAATATTTTGGGGATTTTGTGTTTCCTTTGCTCTGCTCCCTCTTTTGGGAATTGATGTTTGATGTTTGAGGCTTGCCAGTCTGGTATGTAATATCTATAGGATTTTTTTTGTATGGTCTTATGATCGCATATTGTTTTATTTTTGTTTTGTTGTCTGTTTTATTTTATATTGTAATAGCCTTGGCTAACAATAAACATTTATTCATGGTTGGACTACAAAGATATAACAGTCAGATTATAAGTTAATTATTTATACCACAAGGATCCTTTATCCAATCCTTCTGAAATTTGTCAGAGATAGAAAATGTGGGACCGGGGTATAAACCTGCCAAGTTTTATCTACATTACATATGAGGCAAAGAAGGTACACCTTAGAATGTATATGAAGATTTTTGCAAAATAATATAGTTCAACTGCTTTAAAATTGGATTCCTTTATCCAATCGTTTTGGAATTTGGTACATGTAATGCCTTCCATTGGAGGTATAGTCATGCCATGTTTAAGCTAAATATAGTGAAATATTTATTTATTTATTTATTTACATTTATTGGTCCCCCCTTACGCCTATGGCATCTTGAAGATACAGCAAAAAATGTGTTTACACATTGAAACCAATGGAAAACGAAAGAAAAAATGAAAATGACAATTTGATATTTATGAAAATGAAAATGACAGATTTAAATAACTAAAATTAAAATTAAAACAGCATGCGTCCCTGGTGCACACCTCTACCACTGATGTGCCCAGGAGCAGTCCTGGGTGAATATCTGGCAGTGCAGCAACATACATGACAGTGTCTCGTAGGCCAAAGCAGACCACCTTCACATTTGTTGACACCCCCTGTCTCCACCACAGTCCTCTTGCTGGGTCCTGTTTCTCTTCCTGGATTCTAGCGACTTTCCTTTCTCCTATCTGGTTGCTGTATATTCTCCTGTCTTGTTGGTCTGCTTTACATCTTCCCTTAAGCCCTCTCGGTGTCTAGTCTGGAGCTGGCTTGGTGCACCTGCTTCTTTGTTCACTCTGCAGATGTCCAAGAAACCTCTCGCCCCCCCATCTCTCTCACACACACTTTCCCCCCTCTCACTCACTCACACACACACACACACACACACACACTCCTCCTCCTTTCTTTCTCTCACATACACACCCCTACCTTTTCTCACACACATTCACACACTCCCCCTTCTCTCTCTCTCTTACACACACTCCCCTCTCTCTCTCTCTCTCTCTCTCTCTCACTCACACACACACACTCCCCCCTTTTCTCTTTTCCACACACTCCCCCTTCTCTCTCTCTCTCTCTCTCTCTCTCTCTCCTCACACACCCCTTCTTTCTCTTTCTTTCTCACACACACACTCCCCCTCTCTCACACACACCCTTCTCTCTCTCTCTCTCTCCCACACACACACACAAACACCACGTTGCCTTGACTTCATCTCTGCCAACTTCTCCCTTGACCCTCTCTAATATGGCTTCTGTTCCCTCCACTCTACTGAGACTGCTCTTGCTAAATAACTAATAACCTTCTCTTAGCAAAATCAAATTGCTGCTACTCCATCCTTGTCCTCCTCATTCTCTTTGCTGCTTTTGATACTGTCGACCATTCTCTCTTACTTGACTCCTTGCACTCCCTTGGTTTCCGTGGCTCAGTCCTCATCTGGTTCTCTTCCTACCTCTCTGACCGATCCTTCAATGTGTCTCTTACTGGTGCCTCCTCCACTTGTCCCCGCACAGGAAATAAGGCACTTTTAAAATAAACACACAGACACATAGTTTTGGGTGAACTGGCCGCAACTGTTTATTAAATGACCAGCCAACGATAAACCTGTTAAAGAACAAAACCATTATAACCCAATCACCCTAACAATGAGAACGGTGGATCCCTTACCCCCTTTCGTTCTTATTGCCAATTAGAATTCGTCAGAATTGTCCCTGAGCCAATCGATGAGACCACTAATTTGGGTGAGTCCTAAGGGGAGTGAGGTACACCCTGACTGTTAGACCTGGCCATAATGACCCTCACTCCCCGCGTTCAGTACCATGTGTTGTTCCCGGATTGGAGTTACCAGTCCAATCCATTCACCATTAGACCACCTTAGCCATACCTAGGGAAGACTTGACACCTGGCACCACATCGGGACCGCTCAGATCCTACCATGTGGTACCTTAGGCCAGTCTCCCTCTACCGGGATAGCAGCGGGGAGCCCCCCTTCCTCACCTGCTTCCCGGATCCATTTTGGTTGGCCTACCACCCTACACATACCAGATGTTCCCATAGCCACCAAGGCCGTTTTCTGGTCCTTTCCAAGGTTTTCTTCCTTCATGGTACTGAACACCGCCACCAAGGTCGGCAATAATTATTGCCGAACGACCCCCGCACTCACCCAAACAATTACCCACTTAGGCCAGGCTTTTTAGTAGAACCTCCCGGATTTTTTTCAAATATAGATCCATACCTTGATCTGAAAGGTGCACCCCATCAGCCCAGTACAACTCGGGCCTGGTCCAAGTTATATCGCTGTGGAGCAACCATATTCCCCCAGACTCTTCTACCACTTTCCTAATCTCATTGTTAACACGTTTGCGTGATCGATCCACCGCTCTCGCACTGTTCGCACCCGGCCACTTGATTCTTTGTAGAAGCGCCGTGAATACCAACAGTGTCCTCGGGAACATTTCCCTAATTCGCAGCCAATCCTGCCGGACCATTATCGATAAGTCCAGACCCGATCCCCTAGTGAGATCATTCTCCCCCACATGGAACAATATAACCCGAGGGGGGGAACGCCCTGTCCAGCCCAAGAACATGGGCAGCACCTGGGGCCACAACATGCCCCTCTTCCCCATCCATGCCACCTCAGCATGAGGGGCCAACCCCAACTGGGTCCCTAACCCCAAGATCCCTGCCCTCCTTTTAGCCCAAACAACGAAACTGTGGCCTACCATCCAGACGACCCTTCTGTCTTGGCCACGTTGCCAACCTGAAACATAAAGAAGGTAACCATTGTCACTACTGCTCGTAGTGTTTCCCTATTTCCTTTGTAGGGGGCGTACGTATGACTTGTACGCTCTTGACTTCCATCGGCCTACTGCCTTGATGTCCTCTACTGCCAGTCCCGCGGCTGCCGCTGAGGATGCAGCCCCTATTCGGAAGGAATGGGAACAGAACCGTCCCGATACCCCCAACCTCGCCAGGCATTGCCTCATGACTGCCACAAACTGGTAGCGTGAAAGCGGCACACCTGAACGGTGTACCAACAACGGCCCCACAATTTGAGGTCTCACTGCTAGGAATGCCCCTAAACACTGGACCGGGCAGATCCGTGGCTCGAGTGATCTGGAGAGCACCACCTTGGCCCCCTTCTTCCTCTGATCAGTCTTCGAAACCCGAATACAGAGTTCCACCCTATCTATTCCCATAGACACATCGCCCGATTGCAGGGCCCTACCCGACTGATCTGTACGTGAGCCCGCCACCAGCTCGCCCACCCTCAATGCACCGAAAAAGGCAATGACAAAGGCCGCTTGAAACAGTTTTACCTCGAACTCTTCCGTACAAATCGCCCGGAGCTCACCCACTATATCAGCCAACAACTTGGGGGACATCGGCACCCGTGTGTCCACCCTGTCGCAGCCTTGCCGCTTCCAGGACTCGAGCATAGCCCGTAGGACTGGGGAGCCCGGCAGTTCTGAATTCCCTACCATCTTTGACAAGAAAGATAGGGCCGACCACTTCCCTGCAATCGTGCCAGGCGCCAAGCCCTTCTTCCGAAGCGCCAGTCCAAACTGCACCACCTGAGGCAGAGGGACTGGAAAAACTATTGACCAGCCTTTGCTCCTCGCAAAAACACTAAACTCCCTCAACGCCCGTTCGTACTGTTGCCACGTGGCCGGCGAGACCGCCCCCTTTACAGCTTCTATAACCTCTATAATCCAAGGCTCCAGAGCTCCTGAGGAACGTATTCCTGTTTCTCCCTGGCCTGAGGGGCGAGTTCCCGAAAACGTTGTATCTGGAAACGAGAAAGGGCGTCAGCAATCTCGTTTTCTGCCCCTGGCACATGCTTTGCGCAGAAAACTATGTTGTGCCTCAAGCACCACAAAACGAAAAACCTCACCAGGCGCATAACCCTCTCTGACTTTGATGACAAACTGTTCACGATGTGCACCACAGCTAAATTGTCACACCAAAATAGCACCTTCCTATTCCTGAATTGCTCCACCCATAAATAGACCGCCACCACTATTGGAAATAGTTCCAAGAATGTTAGGTCCTTTAACATCCCCGCGGTACCCCAGCGGGTTGGCCACTGTTCTGCACACCACCTCCCGCGGAAATAAATTCCCAGACCCGCTGACCCCGCCGCATCAGAGTGCACCTGCAACTCGGCGTTTAGTCGAAGCACCTCCCTCCACATACTGACCCCGTTGTGGGCTCGGAGGAATTCTACCCACACCTTTAAATCCTCCCTCATCTCCCTGGTGACCCTGATATGATGATGCGGCAAGGAAACACGGGCCGTTTTTTTATAAAGGCGGGACAAAAACGCCCTGCCCGGCGCCACCACCCGACAGGCGAAATTTAGCTTACCTAATAGGGATTGCAACGCCCGCAGCGTCACCTTGCTAGCCCCCATGCAGGCCGCGATGTCACTACGAAGTACCCTCAACTTGTCCTCAGGCAACCGGGAACACTGCGAGATCGAGTCCAATTCTATCCCTAAATATGTCAAGACCGGGGCAGGACCCTCAGTCTTTTCTTCCGCCAATGGCACCCCAACTAACTCGGCCACCTGCCGGAAGGTCCTCAATAGCTCGGCACACTCTGCTGACCCAGCTCTCCCGATAAACAAATAATCGTCGAGATAATGAGAAATTAGCCGAGTCCCAGCCCTTCGTTTGACAATCCATTCCAGCGCAGAGCTGAATTTCTCAAAAACGGCACATGAGATAGAGCATCCCATAGGCATCGCTTTATCATAGTAAAATTGGCCCTGGAATGCAAACCCCAACAATTCAAAATCCTTGGGGTGCACAGGCAAAAGCCGGAAGGCGGATTTCACATCGCTCTTTGCCATCAGAGCCCCTTTTCCACATTCACGGACCAACTCTACCGCTTGATCAAAAGAAGCGTAGTGGACCGTACAAAGCTCCGCTGGAATGAAATCATTCACCGAAGATCCCCGGGGGTGCGAAAGGTGATGTATCAACCTGTACTCCCCCGGGGCCTTCTTAGGCACTATTCCTAACGGCGATACCCTCAAGTTATCCGCTGGCAATGAATCAAATGGGCCCGCAATCCGGCCCTCAGCCAATTCCTTTTTTATTTTCATCTCGACGACCCCTTCCATGCCCTTAACTGATCGCAGGTTCCTTGCCATCCCATGCTCACGCCTACCCTCAAATGGAATCTCAAACCCGTATTTAAAACCTTCAACTATATAACATGCTAACTCTGGGTCGGGATAATCCCGCAACAATTGCTCTAATACCCACCACCTAACTGGGGTTGGCGCCCTTCCCTGGGCCAGCCTGCGCCCCACCATTTCCTTTTCCAAACCCGGGTTGGAAACCCCGCTTCCCTCTTTGATTCGATCCCCGTCGACGCTGACAATTGGTGGAGGGGTGGGACCCTCCGCATTGCAAACACGCGTGCCGGAATCTACAAAAGGAACGAAAACACTTCCCTTCGTTGAAGTCCCAACACGCGAGCGATTGCTGCCCTTTCTTCGTTTGCTCCCCCCGAAAGCCATCCACTGGCTGACCATCACCCTTAATGATGATATGGCCGCTGTCGGCGCGCACAACTTCCTTCCCCTGGACACACTCTAACCATAGGTCGTGGTCCTTTACGTCCCAGCGCACCCCGGGTGTGATTGCTGCATTCTGACGAAATGATTCGTCATACCGCAGCCAACCAAAACCGTCCTTTGTGAGGTATGCCCGCCGCACTATGTCAAAATATTTCCACAGCGCGACTGCCCTCTCTGGGAATGCCTGCATCACCACGCCAGCGTAGACGATGAAGGCAGATTCCCAGTTGGCCCAGTTTCTATCGATCCTGCGCCTCTTCGCCCTTTCCAACTCCTTTGCCTCGGGCCGCGCATTAGGATCCGGAATTGGATCACAAAAAAGGATCCCAAAGAGATCAATATAATCTCCCTTCCAGATCTTCTCCCTCACTGATTGCAGGAGATGCACCCCCAAAGGCGCCGATACCCGGGCATACCCCCCCTGTAACGGGGAAACCTCCTGTGCAGCCCCACCGGCTGCTACTACCCCTTGACTAGCTACGCTAGCCAGTGGTGCTGTCTGCACCACTGCTGGCCCCATTTGCAGGGCCTGTCCCCCGGCATCTGATGCCTGGCTAACCGACCCATGTGGACGCCACACGTTGTCCACCCACACGAGACGGTTGGGATCCTGTTGTATGGGTAGTTGACCCGAACCTACCCCTGACCAACTCGCCCCTGGCTGCCCAGCCATTGCTGTCCCTGGGGGTTCGGCTGGTCCCCTGCCTGTCACCCCCACGCCACCCATCCCTGTTTGCCCTGCTATTGTTGCCCCGGGGGGTACAACCATTCCCCCGCCTGACCCCCCGGCGCTATCGCCTTCAATCAGGCGCGATCCTTGATGCTCCCTCATACACGCGCCATCCATAGGTGGCTCGGCTCCCTGGGCACACACAGGGGACGTGACCAACTCACCAACACTGCTACCTGCTGCAGCCGCAGCCTCGACATCCTGCAGATCCGGGCGCCTTGATGATAGGGCCGCCTCAGCACGAGGTCCCCTGCCTTCCTCGAGCAGCTGAGTAATTCGTGTCATCTGCTGCTCCATCCTATTCACCTTTTCTGCCAGTGCCTCGACTGCTGGCCCTCCAAATTCCTGTCTCACCCTGTCGTGGGACTGTAAGGACACCTCTTGTGAGTTATGGCTCTGCCTTCCCCCAGACAGACCCCCAACCCGACCTGGGTCCAGAATGCCTGAAGCCTCCAGCCTGGTCATCATGCTGTCCCACCCCGTCATTCTGGCTTCCATGGCCTGCAAAAAGGCCTGGCCGTGCCCCTGGTGAAGCCACCCCTCGGGGGGCTGCTGCCCACCTTGAGCCCCCACCGTCTCCCCGTCGCGCCCCCCTGGCACTAACCCTGCATCCCTCGTTGGGGGTGCTGCACCCATACTGAGGAAAGGGCCGCCTGGTTGCACGTGCCCAGGCTGCCCTCCTCCTACACCGGGCCCCACCGCCAAAGGTGGGAACACAGGCACTGGAGGAGCCCCCTCTCCCATCTCCCCTCTATCTGCTACCAGGGGCGGGGGCTGAACAGCCACCCCCTTTTTTTTGCCCCCTCTTTCCCTGTGGCCTGCCAGCCACCTGTCCCTTCTTAGTTCTGCCCATTCTCAGGACAGAACCACAACGCTTTGCGTGGTGGGGGGGTGGAGAGGGTCTGACTCTCACCAACCCAACGATTGCCCACCAATGAATAAGTGGAAGGGTTCACCCTCCTCCGATACCCGAGCTACAACCAGAAATGCGCCCCAGGCTGATATGCCTGCTGTTCCAAATTTACAGAATGGAAGGGGGGGGGGGTATCGCATCCCCTACCCCCGAGGCTAATCCGCCTGGGAAAAACCCACCAGGGTGAAGAAGGAGGGGGGGCCCACGCACCCCACCCGGCGCTCGCACACGGTACAGCCGGCCCGTGCAGGAAGAAAGAGGGGGGGCAGAGTCCTTCTCACCCCCCGCTACCCGCTCCCCTTGGGCCCCCCGCCGAACACCCTCTGCTTTTTAAATCCCCCCCTTTGGCACCCAGCACCCAGGTACTCCCTGACTGGCGGCTCCGGCCGCCCCGCTCAATCAGCGCCGCTCCCTAAGGCCTCCCCAGCTTCGCACAGGCCCCGACACGCGTCCTGCTTCTGGCGCTGCTTGCGGCCGAATGCCGCGGCTCGCGCGCCTCCCGCACCACGTGGCTCCCCTGAGCCAATCAGCTTAGCGCATTTTCGCGCCTCCGTCCCTTTGCAAGCTGTAACGGCACCCATTGCAGCATGCAAGGGACCCTCATAAGGAGCAGTCCTGGGCGGCTTCCCACCCCCGCACCTGTGCCTGATTCCCCTGATGGGGTGTGCACAAATCTGTCCCCGCTGCGCACAAGGCGGCAGCGGGGTCCATTCTCTTCCCTTCTTGGTTGGAGTTCCCCAAGGCTCCATCCTTGGCCCTCTTCTCTTCTTCTTATACACTCTGTCCCTAGGAAAACTCTCAAATCGCATGGCTTCCAGTACTATCTGTATGCTGATGATACCCAACTCTATCTCTCCACCCCCTCCCTCTCTCCAGTCTAGCCTTACTAACTGCTTCTCTCACACTTCTGCCTGGATGTCTCATCGTCAGCTCAAACTTAACATGGCTAAAAGTGAACTCCTCATCTTCCCCCCTAATCCTTCCTCTCTCTCTCTCTTCCTTCTCTGTCTTCGTTGATGGGGTCAACATCCAGCCTATTCCTCAGGCACATAGCCTAGGGTTCATCTTTGACTCCTCCCTCTCCTTTAAACCTCCCTCTCTGTTGCCAAATCCTGTTGCTTCTAGTCTGCACCACATTGCTAAGATCCATCCTTTTCTCAGTGTTTCCTCTGCTAAAACCCTTGCCCATGCTCTGGTCATCTCTCGCCTCAACCATTGCAACCTCCTTCTCACTGGCCTTACATACTCTCACCTTTCTCCTCTCATATATGTTCATAACTCTGCTGCCAAGGTCATTCACCTTGCCCACTGCTTTCACCACATACAGCCCATTCCTCTCCTTTCTCCACTGGCTCCCTCTTCCTGAACACATTCTTCACAACCTCCTGGTTTTTGCCTACAAGGCTCTTCATGGCCTTGCTCCCCGCACTATCTCTCAGACTTCATTTCCCACACCACTCCTGTCCAGAAGCTCTGCTCCTCCTCTGCCACTGTTGGAATTTTATTAGTGGTCAAAAACCAAAAACCCAAAGTTTCACTGCCTACTGTGCCAGGACCTGTTAGAGCTCTAGCTAGGCATCAGCAGAGTTTACACACAACAAAATAAAATAGCTCAAATTCTCAGTAGCAACAGCTTAGAAGTAATCAACACTTTGGAGATTGTTTCTAGATTGAAATAATTTACATTATTGTAAAATACATTGTGATAGGAAAGGCCTATTCCTAGATCTTACTAGCTAGCTGCCACCAGCATGGTGGCCAGTCATTAGGGGTGGGAGCCCGGGGTAATTACCAGATACCGGATTTACTGGTTTCCGGTTCTCAAATAACCGGATTCCTGGATTAAATCCGGTATCCGGTACCGGTTTTATTTCATTGATTTCAATGGGGCACTGTGTCCCCATTGAAATCAATGAAATACAATTAATTCCTCCCCCCTCCCCCTCCCAGGCTGC
>QEPC01009978.1:837850-865377 GCA_003113815.1 Sphenodon punctatus | reverse complement strand
AGTCGCAGACTTTTTGCTTGTTTTAAAGAGGTAGAGGCGCTAGAGCATGTTTTGTTTTTCTGCCCTTTCTATGAAGAGTTGAGGGTATGCTGGTTAGCTCCCATATTTGGCAAGGAGCCTTACCATACTCAGTCACGAAGGATGGTATCCCTTCTGGGCTCCAAAGAAATTGATGTGCTTAAAGCGTTTGCCCTTTTTTTATGCTGGAACTTCGCTTAAGGAAAAGCTTGTATGAATGTTTGTATTTTGCCAGTTTACATTTACTCTGCTGGCTGCACTATTTTGATAGTATAGAGTGTTATAATTATTTAAGTTAAGCTGACAAAGCTACCTTGTATTTTTTTATTCACATTGTACAGCAAGCTCAGTGCATTGTGATGGACTTCTGTTTCTATTTTTATTTGCTTTTGAATATATGTTTAACGGTGAAAGCTGAAATAAACTTGTTTTTGATTGATTGAAGAGAATTTATTAATCACATTGTAGTGGACAACTTTTACACTGCAACATAGAATTAAGTCTAGTGGTAACAATGACTCTTTGTTAATAGATAGACAAGTACACAATGGCTGTCACCTGAGTGACGTCTGATCGAGAAAGAACAGGAATATTTATCTGCCTGGTCTGAAATGTGTTTTATTCATACAGTGACTGCTCCGCTACTCATAATGACAGTATAATGTGACAATTTAGAATGCAGAGTTGTCCAGTAACTAAACCAAAGCTGCCAGAAGGGCAGGAATATTTCATAAGGGTTTTTCTTTTAGACATTTTGAAAGCTGTTTCTAATGCAGGAAAGTGAGAGAGAAGCAGTTTATTATACTTTTTCTTATGAAACAACATTCATTTAGCATAAACCTGCTATGTTGCTTTTTATAATGTGTACATACTCTTGTTGTGTCGGCTCTATGTTATGTCTCCTTTTCCTTTTTTGTCAGTGTGATGGCTTTGTCTATACACTTATCTAAATAAAAATTAAAAATTAGCATAAATTATACAAGCAAATGGTATTTGGAGAGGCAAGGGACTCTCATATTAAGAGAGTCACTTGTCCTCACATTCACAATGTATAGACCTAGAGGGATCAAAACCAATGCTTAGATGGTGGTTGTTGTTATTTTACTATTAATTCAATTTTTATCTCATCCTTTCCTTGAAGACTTAGGATGGCTTACAGAAATATATAAAATACATAAACATAAAATATATAAAAGCAACCTAAACCTCACCCACCAACCGTCTCCCTAGCCCCTCTATGCCACCCCACTCCACCCAACCCTATTCCAGTCCACCAACCTCGGTCTTGTCTGGATTCAGCTTCAACGGGGTCGCCCACATCCAGTCCCCCAATGGCAGCCAGACACCTGGTAAGCACCGAGACTTCAGGGCCTGAGCCAGATGAAAAATAGATATAGAGTTGGGTGTCATCAGCATACTGATGGCACCTCACTCCAAACCACCTAACTGTCTCACCCAGAGGCCTCAGTTAGGCATTGAACAGCAGTGGGGACAAGATGAAATCCTGCAGGACACCCCCCCCATCACCCCCGCCTCAGGGAACTTCCAAGATGAATGACGCATCATCGCTAATCACCATTCTCTAGGTTCTCCCATTCAAGAATGAGCAGAACCATTCAAGTGCAGCCCCACCCCCACCCCCTCCCAGATCCCACAGCCATGTCAACAACATGGCTAGCTTTCACCAGTCAGGATGGGCATGGATCTAATTCACAACTGGTCACTAGCACCACTCCAAGAACCGCGTCCGCATCAGTGGAAAAGATGAACCAAAGGCCATCCAAGTAAATAGGACAAGATCAGGCCTCCCCAATCCCAAACTGTAACTCTGCACTCAAAGTAGCAGTGACCTAGTTGAGCCACACCAAATAGAGACAACTTTGACTGAAAGGTAGCTGGCAAACTTGCCACAACAGACAGCTAACAAATCTCACTCCAGTTGAAGGCAGTAAGCTATTCATCATCCAGGAGAGTTCCACTGAATGACACTTTGCAGACATTATGACAGCAGTGAAAAAAGCTTTCTTCACCACCACCACCACAACCATGGCATAGTTCTTCAAAAGCAATCTATTGCCAGTCAGTCAGCCAGCTTTGGCATGAGTCACACGCCACCTATGCTCTAATCGTCTACCTTCACACTTTATCAACCTCAGATCCTCCATGGTGATGCAAGCCACCCCAAGATGCAAGGCAGGAGGGTCAGGGTATATATTTTTATACAAATAAATAAATAAATAAATAAATATACCAGGGAGACCTACGTGGCTGCAGTGGAGGACACAGACACTTTGGCGCCACTGTATTGAAAGCTCAGGTCAACACAGCATACCACAAATCAACTAGATCATCAACAGAGAGGCCATCAAGGTCAGCAGATAAATCCCCCAGAAAGTTCTGGAATCCTATTGGATCTATTAGGATCCAGGCTACTTTGTTATGGCCATATGGCTAAACAAATAAATTTAAATGAAATTAAATTAAATTAAAATCCAGGGGCAGGCTAGCCTAACTGGTCTACCACCCTGATGGGGGTAAAGGAGAGAAGGGATCTGGGCCCTCAGAAGGTAATAATCTGACCATTACAACGTCATAGCAACACCCCCAATAATTGAATCCCTAGTTTCCAAGCCTGTGCAGGACAAAAGATCCAACGTGTATCTAGCCTCATGCGTTGGGCCAGATGTTATCTGGGATAGGCCTAGGTTGTCATGGCAGCCATGAACTCCTGCTCAGCCCCTGAAAGGCTGGCCTCAGCATGTATGTTTAAAGTTACCCAAAACAATAGGTCTTGGTGACTTCAACATCACGTCCAAGACCAATTGGCCTAGACCAGTCAGGGTGTCTGCTGTACAGCAGTGTGGTTGGTACACCAGTAGTATCCCCAGTATATCCTAGTCCTCAAACACTAGACAGACATACTCTGTGCTCGATAAGTCAGACACACCGGATGCCTTTGATAGTTGATGCCAAGCTCCTGTGTCCAATTGGAACAGTTGCCCTATACAAATGAGAGGGTTGATCAGTCTAGATCAAGTGCAGCTCTTCTAGGGTAAAAACAGATGTGATGGTGGCAAGGCACCTTCCTGGCCCACCTCAGGGAGAAAAATTGCATCCACCACTCCATGGATTGGGGAGGGGCACAGAACAAACATGCCTGCAATCCTGAGCAGTCAGACAGCCACCACATCAGCCGCACACCCTGGGTAGGGTGGCTGAAGCAAACATATGATCCGCCCCACTCCTAGCACCCTGCCCTCCACCGTGACAGTCAGACATGGTGAACTGCGGGCAAAAAAAAGTCACAAGAGCTGCTTCCACCCACCTGCCCACTCTCCACAGAGTACTCTGGGAGGGTAGGGATGGTACAGGGAAGCAGACCTTACCATCCTTGCCAGCACACAGAGGTGCCAACTTAGCCACAGGGGGAATCAGTCACCAGCCACCGAAAGCCAGCTGCAGGGAGGAAAGGACACACTCCATGGATAGTACAGGAAGAAAAGAGAAAAACAGAAGTGAGACATGTATGAAAGCAGTTGTGTGTGGCCCNGTACTCTGGGAGGGTAGGGGTGGTACAGGGAAGCAGACCTTACCATCCTTGCCAGCACACAGAGGTGCCAACTTAGCCACAGGGGGAATCAGTCACCAGCCACCGAAAGCCAGCTGCAGGGAGGAAAGGACACACTCCATGGATAGTACAGGAAGAAAAGAGAAAAACAGAAGTGAGACATGTATGAAAGCAGTTGTGTGTGGCCCAAATAACCAGTCCCCTGGCAGGCTGCCAGTCCAGTCCCATCCACATGCCATACACAACATGTGCACCTGTTGGGATGCCAGCAACCCTACTCCACAGTGACCCCTTACTACTTACGCATGGCAAGTGCTTAGGCAATCTTCAAGCTTTTCAAATATGTATCTCAGTCTTGCTTGAGTGACTCACCCCAAAAGCTTTGACACATTTTTCTTGGTGAATCCATTTGAGGTTTATTGGAGCTTTTAAGTGGCCTACTTGGCATACCATATAGAATGGGGTCCAGGAGAATATTGATTGACCATACATGATAAGGTCACAATGCATACTCAAGTTGGGAGAGGGACTTGCTTATCCTTCCTCTGCTTGTCACTTAATGTACTGTAGGCAGCTGTATAAACGATATCATGGACTAAATCACTAATTTTTAATTTTCTGAGATAGTTGCAACTAATAGTGGTTTCTAATTATTCTCATTACCAAATTCTGAAACTGCTAAAACCCAATTGTTCTTAAAAATTGTGTCCACACAAACCAGTCATTATTCCACAGCACTGAAAACCATTTGTCTTTTACTACGTTACTGCTCTTAGCCTGTTAAGCGAACCCATTGCTAAATTACATTTTTCCAGTCAACTTTAATGCTTGGAATCTATACAAGTGAAACAATGCAATTGGCACGCTATACAGTTAAGTCATAAATTAATTCCTCAGGTGGTTGAGACAATATAATGAGCTTAATTCAAAAGGAAGCCAATTCTTAATTTTAAAGTTCAATTTGTTAATTAATATTTATCTTTGTAAACAAAAATATAATACATGTTGTTGAAAAAGTAATGCATAAAATGTACCACAAAATTCTATCTAACATTTGCACATTGGCAGCAAAAGGGCATCTGTTGTCATAAGTGATTTTAGCATCAGGTCTGTCGCTTCAGGATAATACTATATTATGCTTCCTATCCCAAACAGATCACACAGAATGCCAAGGCTCTGTCAGATCAATGTGTTTATTACAGCAATGCAAGACATTCAAAGATCTTCTAGATGATATTCTGTGGGTGAGCTCTCCCCTGAGTATTCTGCTTCTGGATCAGAAATTTTATTTGTTCTACCTAGATCTGTAACCCCATAGACCAGAGTATACAACTGGGCATTCTGGTCTCTCATTCTGGTCAGTCTTCCTGTGATGGAGCCTTTTTCCTTGATGGTTCCTCTCTGAGCTTCCATGTCAGCTATCACATTTTCCCTCTCAGCTGGCCAACCGCTCTTGTATTCTAACTTTCCACAGCTGGTAAGCAATCAGCCATTGTCAGCATGGCTGGATTTTGACCCACGAAGGGCTGCATTCTGCAAATGTCTGAAGCCAGCATGCTGCCACACACACAATGAAAATTACTGTATTGTATTCATTTTCATAGTGTTGATTGTTAAAGCTTTCTGGGTTGTGTTTGATGCCCCCTAATACGTGATTAGATCGTGCCATTATTTTAGCGTTATATAATTGCCACAAATTCTGCCATTGCTACTGTCAGCAGGGAGCCCAATTTTTGTGCCTACATAACATTCAGAGGCATGCATTGACTATTCCGTACCCCATTTTACTTATGAATGCTTTCTGTGCAGATGAATATAGGACACACTAATCTATATTAAACCTATATGTGTACTAGGGTTGTACCAAATAGTATTTCCAGGTACTTGGGCTGACTTCTGAAGTTCTGGGTACTCAGTCCAGGTACTCAGCGGTACTTCAGAACTTTTTCCGAGGACCCGGAATTCAGAACTCCAGAACTTTGGAACTCAGAATCCCTGAAACTTGGAACTAATCTGTGCAAAAAATGCCTCCACTGTGTGTGCCCAGCCCACCTATGCAAGGCAAGTCCCCTCCCCACACACCATTAACCAGAAAGAAACTTGAAAGTATTCCCCCAGTGCCCCGGCTGGTCATCACATATTGGCAAAGTTCTTGAACCCACAGCCAAAGCACTACCCAGAAAAGGAGGCTAGCAAGAGTGGGACAATATCTCAAGAAGACAACCCCACAAAAGTGCAACTGCATGCAGAAATAATTTTTTTAAAAGCCAACAGTAGTGTACCCGCAGCATGGCCCACCATCAGCAGTGAGTGCACCCACTTTAAAAACATTATGCCAACCAAGCAGTGCACAGAAAGCAGGCTAGCAAGAGTGGGACATTCACTCAAGAAGAATGCAACCCCACAAAACAATACAACTGCATACAGAATCCCACCAAAAGCCAGCCAGCCTGCCCAGCAGACATATTATAACACCCACAAGAAAGAGACATTCACACCCCACCCCATACCTAGGAGCACCCAGTTATTTTTTTAAAAAAGGAATGGCATTGGTACTGTGGCACTGGTAACTTGAACAGCCCAGGCAACAGGAAATGGAGTTAGACAGAGCTATCCCTCTGGCCTCATGGTGCCAAACAGCAGGCAGAACAGTAGAAGTTACAACTTACAGTTTAAAGTTAGGCTCTGCTGTGCCATGTGGCAGCCAAAACTTTTGTAAGAAAGAAGACAACACACAACCCCACAAAACAGTCTACAACTGCATGGAGAAATCCCACCGAAAGCCAGCCAGCCCAGCAGGCAAAATTATTATAATACCCACAAGAAAGAGACCAGACGTTCACATGCACACCCCAGGGGCATCCACTTTTTTTTTTTTAAAGGCATGGCATGGTATGATTGGTGTGATGCTGGTAACTTTAACAGCCCAGGCAAGGGGTGCAATGCAGAGAAATGGCCTCATAGTGCCTGCTAAGTAGTGCTAACAGCAGTGGCACATACTTTTTTTTTTTTAAAGACGTGGTATTGGTGTGATGTGTGGTATTAGTAACTTGAACAGCACAAGCAAGGGGAGCCATGCAGAGAGATCCCTTTGGCCCCATGGTGCCAAGCACAGCGAACAGCAGTGACACATGCTTATTTTTTTTTAAAGGCATGGCATTGATTGGTGTGGTGTGTGGTGTTTTTTAACTTGAACAGTCCAGGCAAGGGGAGTCATGCAGAGAGATGCCTCTGGCCTCATGGTGCCAAGCACTGCGAACAGCAGTAGCACACACTTACTTTTAAAAAGAGTCATGACATTGATTGGTGTGGTGTGTGGTGCTGGTAACTTGAATAGCCCAGGCAAAGGGAACTGGAACAAGGCAAAGAACACCTCATGGTGTTGCCAACCAAGAAGCAGGCAGAAACAATGTGGCACTGGCACACAATTATTATTATTATTATTAAAAGCATGGCATGGTAGAAAACATAACCCACATTTCCCTGGAATTGGCCCTATGGCCAGACCAGGCACCCCCCGCCCCAGCCAATTACTTACAGATCAGTAGTGTAGCACAGAGTCAAATTCACCAAAGAGAATGGAAAATGGCTGTGGAGCCACTTATATTTTGCCCTGCAAAGCAATCAAAACTTACCATCTGGCTTGGCAAGCCAATTCAGAACTTGCCATCTGGATTACAATCACTTAACTGTCCCTTCCCATACTTCCCTCCTACCAAATATGGCACTAAGTTTCATTTCCAGAAGCTCAACTTCAGCCATGCATGCAGCGGTTTCTGAAGTTTTCCGAAGTTTTCTGAAGAACGGCCTTTGTCCTTGGAACTTTGGAACTCGGACATTCCAAACTGAAGACCAGAATCTTCAGTCATTTCTGAAGCTTTTCGAAGACTGAGTTTCAGCACTAATCTGTAGGAGTGGGAAGTTCGGTTCCCCCGGTATCCGATACTGCTGGTATTTTGCTGTACCGGCAGTATCGGATTAATACGGTAATTGGGGGTACCGGTACCGGTTCCCCGTGCTGGATTTGTTTACATTGCGGCCATTGAAATGAATGGCCACAATGTAAAAGAAAGAAAGAAAGAAAACCTTTCCCTCCCCTGTCCAGGCTGTGCGGGTGGAAGGGGGAACACCCCCCACCCACCCTGCCCAGCCTGGATTTTTAAAGAAATTTTTTTTAGCTGAAGTCCCTGCTAGTGCAGGCTCTGGGCCGCTGCCATGCTGGCGGCGGTGACCCGGAGCCCACACCAGCAGGTACTAGGGTGATCCCTGGGGTGGGGGGTGGTTTAACACCCCCACCCCAGGGATCACCCTACCCCCCCACCCAGAGATCGTCTACCTTTTGCACTCTGGGTGGTGGCCCAGAGCCCACACTAGCAGGGACTTTGGTTAAAAATAATGTTTTTAAAAATCCGGGCGGTGGCGGCAGCACGGCGGTCCGGAGACTTCAGCACTGGCTGGCTTCAGCGCTTTACTAGGCCTTCTGGGGAAACCCAGAAGTTTCCTGGAAGGCCTAGTAAAGCACTGAGGCCAGTCAGCACTGAAGCTGCCAGACTGCCATGCAGCAGCCGCCACCACCACCCGGAGCGCAAAAGGTAGCCGATCTCTGGGGGGGGTAGGGTGATCCTGGGGTGGGATGTTAAACCACCCCCATGCCAGGGATCACCCCAGTACCTGCTGGTGTGGGCTCCGGGTCGCCACCGTCGGCACAGTGGCAGCCCGGAGCCCACACTAGCAAGGACGTCAGTTAAAAAAAAAATCTTTAAAAATTCAGGCTGGGCAGGGTGGGTGGGGGGTGTCCCCCCTTCCACCCACGCAGCCTGGATGGGGGAGGGAAAGTGGTTTTTGGTGGGTTTTTTTGTTGATTTCAATGGGGACAGTTCCCCATTGAAATCAATGGAAAAATACCGGTACCGGTATACTGGTTCTAATCCGGTAAACTGGGTTTTGGGGAACTGGTATCCGGTAAAACCGGTATCCGGTGTTTTGGGTGAAGTCCCACCCCTAGTCTGTACATAATTGCGTATGTCCTGCTAGGTTAGATACTTTTTTTTTTAAATGCCCTTGGCAGTTGACCTTTTCTCCTCCATAGTCATTCATTCATTTTCACACTTTTGCTAATTATCTTATTTAAGGAAGAATAATAAACCAGCATTTAAATCTATTACCTCAGCAGGATACTAGCATTTAATTCTAATTAATTTTAGATAGAAGTTATCCCTATGTTGTAAGTTCCTTGGGCATTAATGGCAATGAAGGCAACTTCATATATGAGTGTAAATTATCTAGAATAAAGATATGTTAGAATAACAGAATCTTAGAATTTGAAGGCTCCTCAGAGGTCATCTAGTCCAACCCCCTGTACAATGGTTGATGGTTTAGCTAAACCATCAACTGACTTGAGTAGAATTTAGTGATTTTCAAACATTTTTTTTCCTGCTCTATATTTTTGCTGAATACATCCTATAAAACGTTTGTATAATCAGAGAATATGAACCAGGCAAAAAGTAATATAAAAAAACTGTAAGTAAATTGTACTTTTTTAATCATGTGGGTTTTGTGGGCATGTATGGATCACCACTAGGATTTTCCCCCCATTAATGGTTTATTTATTTATTTATTTATTTATTTTTAAAACTTATACCCCACTTCCTCCAGCCCTAAGGCAGCTCTGGGCGGCTCACAACATTTTAAAACCATACATTAAAACCAATATAAAAAGGGTTACTAAAACAATCAATCATGAAAACAATAAAGGAAGTAAAACTCACTGGTGAAATCCATGCTTATTCCCCTTCTCCCCCAAAGATCCGGACAGAAAGCGAGGTTTATAGGCCCGACGAAAGGCCAATAAGCTGGGGGCCAGGCAAGCTTCCTCTGGGAGGGAGTTTCACAGCCGTGGTGTGACCACAGAGAACTCCTTCTAAATCGTGGCCCCCTGGTTCATCCCAGAGGACCTCCAAGAAGACACCCCTGGCAGATCGCAGAGGTTGCGATCTCCCAGGGGAGTGAGGCATTCTCTCAGATAGGAGGGGCTGAGACCGTGTAGGTCTTTAAAGGTCAAAACCAGCACCTTGAATTGGGCCTGGAATGCTATAGGCAGCCAGCACTGAGCCCGGAGCTCCATGTAGAGCGCATTTCAGTAATCTAGTCTTGAGGTGATGAATGCATGGATGAGGGTGGCCAGGTCAGAGCTTGAGACATATGGCTGGATCCTATCCACAAGGTGCAACTGGAGAAAGGTTCCCTTTGCCATCGCCTCCACCTGACGATCCAGGCAGAGGCCAGGGTCCAACAGGACCCCCAAGCTCTGTACCTGTGGGGCCAGCAGGGGGCAAATCCCCTCCACGAGGGGGGCCATCACCTCTGCTGCCCAAGCCACCAACATCATGTCCGTCTTGTTGGGATTCAGCTTCAGTCTGCTCTGCCTCATCCAATTGCTTACTGCTAGCAAATATTGGGAAAGCACCAAGACTGCAGAGCCTGGGTTCATTGAAAAAGAGAGATACAGCTGGGTGTCATCAGCATACTGGTGGCTAGGGATGGGCGAACGCGGTTTGGATGTTTGGAGTTTGGACCAAACTCAGTCTGTTCGGACGTCCGAACTGAACTCTCGAACAACCGAACAGTTCGGTCATCTTTGGATGAGTTCGGATGAGTTCGGAGGCAGGAAAAATGTCTTTCCAGGGCCGAAAACTAGGTTTTGTTTTCGTTTCAGTTTCGCTATTTTTGACTGTTCAGTCAAGTTCAGCCAAACCGAACTTGGCTGAACCGAACCATCAAACCCAAACTTGGGTTTTGAACCGAACGACCAAACATCCGAACCACGTTCTGTTCGCCCATCCCTACTGGTGGCAATGCACACCGAACCATCTCATGACCTCCCCCAGGGGTTGCATGTAGATGTTAAATAACAATGGAGACAGAATTGAGCCTTGCGGTAGGCCACACGTGAGATCCCATGGGCCAGATGTTTCTTCCCCCAGCATCACCCATTGACTTCTCAGAGAGGAATGAATGGAGCCATCCTAAGACAGTCCCATCAACTCCCCCCAGGGTCCACAGCCATCTCAACAGCAACCTATGGTCCACTCTATCAAACGCTGCTGAGAGATCTAATAGAACCAAAAGTGTAGAATGTCCTAAATCCTTCTCTTGGTGGAGGTCATCTACCAAGGCCACCAGTGCTGTCTCAGTGCCATATCCTGGAGGAAAACCTGATTGAAAAGGGTCCAGGAAACCGATGCTATCCAGATGTCCCTGGAGCTGCTGGGCCACCACCTGTTCAATAACCTTATGAAGATGATCTCACCTGCATTGCATTCAGATATCCAAACTGAGAATAAAATTTAACTTGGTGAATCATACCATGTGTGTGCATGTGTGTTTGTGTTTTCAATGAGGGGAAATTCTAATTGTAAAATTAAATATTTTCTGAGCTGTGACACTTAAATGTAAAGAATAATAGTAATAATAAAATTAGAATCCAAAGACTTCTTATTAAACATCTGTTTGTCTGGAGGATGTAACTACAGACACAGGGTGCAATCCTTTGACCCTTGAAAACGATGCCTAGACAAGGTGAAGTACAAGAACACTGGCACTCAGGCGTGCACGCGTCCCACCTGTGCAGCAAGATGTTATAGTCAGACATACATGTATATGTTAATTGCTTATACCACCAAGACCCTTTTCCCAATTCTTCTGAAATTTGGCAAAGATAGTAAATATGGGAAGGGGTATAAAGTGGACACTTTCACCTACATTTGATGTGAGGCAAAGAAGTTACAGCTAAGAATGTATATGTAGAATATTGCAAAATACAATAATTCAACTGCTTCTAAAATCGGATTCCTTTTTCCGATTGTTTTGAAATTTGGTACACATAATGCTTTATATCGGAGGTATAGGTGCTCCAGTTCTCAGCCACATATCTTAAAATACAAAAAGTTACAGCCAATAATGTGTTTTCCATTGAAACCAATGGAAATTCAATTACGAACTCACCGAACGCATCCGAACCAAATGTTTGAATTCGAGTTTGGTTCACACATTCGGTTCAGTTGACAGAACTATTCGAGTTCAGTCCGAACTCTGAACCTCCGAACTGTGTTCGCCCATCCCTAATTAGTAATAGGAAAGTACTAGGCTGCTTTTGGACAGTCATCAACTTCTTTAATTTCCTTTGGGTATCTCATGTAGTGCAAAGTCTGCACTGGAAAGAAATTCAGCTGGTATTTCCTTCTCCTGTGAATTCATGAGGGAGTGGCTGAGGAAAATGAGAAAGGAAGGAGGATGAAGAAGATTGAAATGGCATGGGGAATGAAATAAGGCTGTGAAAAAATATTTGTGGAAGAGAAATGGGAAAAAGACGTATAGGGAGAGTGGATATGGGAGTAGGAAAGAGATGAACTTATGAAGAAAAAAAAATGAGAGGAGCACAGAAATGTAATGAAAGGTATGAAAAAGAGGCAATACAAGATCTCTAAGGAAAGAGACTTAGAACAAGAATCAAAGTATATTAATAGAAAAAAGGAACAGAAGATGCAACTAAGAAAATATGTACAATTTTAAGGTGTTACATTGTTTTTATTTATTGGACAAATTCTGAAAAATTCTATCATCTGTACTGCTTACTAGTGTGACGGCTACTAATGTCAGGAGCAACTCTTTGGGTGTTGCTAAAAAGAAAATAGAGCAGCTTTAAAAGTAGAATCTGAGGGAAAGCCAACAGGCACTGATGAGTGCATGGTTGGCCGAAGCATCTCCAAAGGATGGCATTAATTCACGTGGATGGCATTAATTCACGTGAATTAGAGTATCCTAATACAGAAGATAGGAAAAAAGCTGACAGAGCATGGGTGGAAATCTGTACAGAACAGACAAACTTAATTGATTCCAAAATAACTGAAACACTTACTTATAATGAACAGATTAAGAATTAGAAGAGTATGTTTAAGTGTCTATATACAAATGCAACAAGTCTAAAAAGTAAGATGAGAGAATTAGTGTGCATGGCACTAAATGAACTCCCTCCCGGAGGAAGCTCAACTGGCCCTGGGTCTGCTGGCCTTCCGCTGGGCCTGTAAGACCTGGATGTTTGTCCAGGCCTTTGGGGAAGGGTGTGGGTAGGGTGGGAGGGGGGGGTGTAGTTTGACTGTTTTTATCTTATTTATTTGGTTTTAGTTCCCTCTTTGTCTATGTTTTTTATTGTATTTACTGTTCTATGATCTTAAAATGTAGTTGTTGTGAACCGCCCCGAGCTGTCTGTTGACAGGAGGGGGCGGGATATAAATTTCAATATAAATAAATAAAAACATAATAGAAATCTCAGACCCAGTTGAATTAGGACAACCAATGGCACACTCGCTGTTTTTACATGAATGACACACACACTCCTCAGTGTGAGGGACTGTTCTTTGTCTCCAGGGGACCTCGCGTATGGAGTTGTGCAAGGTTCTATTCTGTCCCCTCTCCTGTTAAATGTGTGCATAAAGCCTTTGGGTGATGTCTTGAGGGGGTTTGGTGTTCAGTGTCATCAATATGCTGATGACACCCAACTTTACCTCTCATTTTCAGCTGACCGAGGCCCGGCAGTCTTGGTGCTTACTCAGTGTCTGGTGGCTATGGGGGTCTGGATGAGGGTGAGCTATCCGAAGGTGAATCCCGACAAGATGGAGTTGATGTTGGTGGGAGGGGCCAAGGGGTTGGTGACCCTCATCATTGATGGGGTTCATCGCCAGGACCCCCACTGGTTCCTCAGATTCGTAGTCTGGGGGTGCTCCTTGATCCACAGCTCCTCCTGGATGTTCAGGTGGTGACTGGTGAGGAGCACGTTTTCCCAATTACATCTGGTGCAGTGACTTTGGCTGTATGTCTCAGACTCTGACCTTGCCACTATCACCCATTCCTTCATCACCTCAAGACTGGACTAATGTAACATGCTCTATGTGGGGCTACCCTTGGTGACTGTTTGGAGGTTGCAACTTGCTCAGAACATGATGGCCCGTCTCCTTTATGGAGAGCACACGAGCACATTACAATGGTGTTCCATTCGTTGCATTAGCTGGCTATAGTCGTCCAGACCCAATTCAAGGTGTTGGTGCTTGCCTATAAAGCCCTGTACAGCCTGGGCCCTACCTATCCACAGGACTGCCTTAGGATTCTGGATTGATCCCTGCTGTGAACTGGGAGCACCCTTCTTAAGGTCCCATGAGTTTCTTAGGGTGATTTCAGACGTTACGGGCTGGCGGTTCACCACAGTGGATCCTGAGGGGGGGTGAAGACCACCCCCCGGGGCCAAAAAAAGCCCCGAACAGACATGACGGGCCCTGGACCACGGAGGGGAATGAAGCCGCCAGATCATGGACCAGGGCAGCGCAACAGACGATACGCCGATCCCCAGTCATGGCAAGCACACCCAGAATCCCCCGGGCAGGGGCGGGACACAGACATGACCGCCGGAGGGCAAAAGAAGTCAAAAGGCACCAAAGGGAATGCCCACACCAGGGAAACGGGAAGGGAGGGGGGAGAGGGAGACGGAGAACAAGTGCACAGGTCCCACACACAGCAAGCACACACACACGCAGGCACGGAGGATAGCACAGACAGGGAAGGGGGGGCGGACAAAGGCAACCGGACACCAGGGAAGGCAGGCCGGGCTCCGCAGGGGTGTGTGCGATGCGGGATCGGGAAGAGGGGAGGAAGGGGCACAGGAGGAGGGCAGGGCACCGGCACCAGGTACAGCCCCCCCCAGCAGAATGGTCCCCAAGGGCACCCCCCCACAGCAAACACACAGTCCCAGAAACGGGGGGGGGGCCTGCAGCTCGGGCAAATGCCACAGCGGGCGGCCAGATGTCACAGGGACCCGGCCAGGACGGGCCCAGGAGGCACATGCAGTCTAGGCACCCCAACGAGGGGCAAAGTAACTGCAGTCCGGAGAGGCAGTCCAGCACAGCAGGTCCAAGGATGGGTGGCCCCATCAGGGAAGGGGTACAGGAGGGACTGTCCTTAGGTCAAGGGTCTCCGGGGCACACAAGCAGCCCAGGCAGGAGAAGAGCAGCCCAGAGGGGGCCCAGTGACACAGCCGGAGCAGCAGCACACAGGGAAGGTGGCCTCGCGGCAGCAAGGCAGAGACAGCAGGGTGGTGGAAGGCACCGGGGTCCAGCCCACGGGCAGGTCCCGACGCCCACAAAGCCCAGGACATGAGGGGGCCAGGGAGGGGCCACAGGGACTCACAGGCAGCTGTTGGGGGCAGCGAGGGGCCCGGGCCCAGGGTACCCGGCCCGATGAACCAGGTGGGGCCAATGGATCATGCCCTGGTGGTATCCCAGCTCGGACATGTGGTGGGCGATCAGGTAGTAAGCCTCGAAGGGGTCATGCACAGACAGCCCCAGCTGGACATCCGGACGGGACCAGACCCGCCCCAGTGCCGACAGCTCCACCGCAGAAGGCTCCGTTACACAGCAGGCTGCAGCAGGGGGCCAATGAAGATGCCCCAGGCCCAGAAGCCGGTGATACACGGCCACATGGGTGCGCTGGTACCCACGCGCCCCGTGAATGCTCCCAAAGTAGGACACGGCCAGGGCGAGGCCCCCCTCCGCAAGGCACTGCGAGAAGGCTGCCAGGCTGCACACCCACAGCGCACTCACGGTCTCCGCCCCGGACCAGGGCACATGCGAACACCTATTCACCGGCACGCGCCCTTCAGGGAACTGGACCAGCCCCAGGGTCTCAGCATGGAGCCGGCAGTCTTGGGCGCTCGCAGCGTGGCCCAGGTAGCGGAGCCCAGAGCTCAGGCTGGTGAAGGTGGCTGCGCGGCTGTCCGGCTGGCCCAGGAGCAGCTGCATGGCAGGGCTACACCACAGGTCACAGAGAGACATGGTCTCAGTGTAGCTCCATATATGGGGGCCCCCATGGGGCACGTGAAGCGGGAGCCCCATGGATGGACATGCAGCCATGGTCCAAGTGCCCGGGGAGAGTACCACGGAGCTCATGGGGCCTCTCACGCCTCCCGGGGGTCCCAAGGACAGGGAAAGCGGCCACAGACCGCAACATTGTAGCACAACAGAGCGAGGCGTGGGGTGCGGACCCGGCACAGCTGCACAGCACCGGAGTTCTCACATACCTCCCAATCAGCACTCCAAGGCCAAGGTGCCACAAACACAAGGGGGGTTTTTTGCTTTCGGGACATCGCTCCCAGGTGCCCGAGGGGGGAGCGCCCATGAAGGGGGGGTGCCCACCGCTCCGGCCCACCCCCTGGCCCCCCCGTCTCCCTCAAAGAAGACCATGAGCCACTGTATCATACACACCTTTAATACCACCCATGTGCACAGAGACACCCGCTCCCTATTAACAGTTAGTGCTCGACCACCACCACCACCCCCTACGCTGCCCTACCCCTCCCCCCATCCAGTCAGGGCCATCGAGCTCAGGGAGCTCACCTCCCCCCCGCTGTTGTTGCTGCTGGAGGTGTCCCGGGGCACCTCCTGTTCCTGGTTGGGTGGCCCAGGTAGGGTGGCCAGGGGCCCGAGGCCCCAGACCCCCCCCAGCATCTGCACCCCCCGGAGGCCTGCGGGCACAGGGAGGCGGATGCGTGGCCCCGGGGGGCGTGGGGGTGGCAGGGGGGCCTGGTCAGGGTGCAGGGCTGTGGAGGGGCCCCCCATGGGTGCCTGGGCAGGCACTGCGCCCGGGGGGCCACCAGCCATGACATAGGCACACATCGTGCCGGCGTGCAGGAGCAGCGAGGTCCCGATGTCGTGCAACTTGTCCATCTTCAGTGAGTGCTCCCGCACCATGGCCTGGATGTCCTGCCTCAGGCCCCCGAGCAGCTACTCCTGCCTGCGGAGGTCCCTGCGCTCCCGGCGCCGCTCCAGGTGCAGCTTGGCTTGGAGACTCCTGTCCCACGCCTCTGCCCGATCCAGGGACCACTCTATGGCTGCCTCCATCCGGGCCACAGCCACGAGCATCCTCTCGCCCTGTTCCTCTGAGGAGCAGACTATGTCCTCCGCCTGCTCCTCCCTGCGCCTGCGGACCCATGCCCGGTACTGCCTCATGCGCTCTGCTGGAAGCACGGGCCCTGGGGCAGATGACTGCTGGGGTTGTCCTGTGGGTAGAGGGGGTTGTTCTTCAGTGAGCCGTGGGTCCCTGGGCCCGGGCCCGTACTGCCCAGGGGCTCGGCGGCCCTGCTCCAAGGGGACCCAGCCCCTCTGCCCCCACAGACCCCTTCTATGCACCCCTCCTCGCGGTGCCCTGTTACCCCTTCCAGGAACCCTCCCGGGCCCCGCATACAGGGCCTTCTGCCTCACCTGCTCCCTCGGCCTCCTGGGCGGGCTCCACGGGGGCTGATCCCTTTCCATCCTGGGTGCTGTCCAGGGGAGGTCCGTGGCCTGTGGGCGAAGTGGGGGGGTGTATCAGTGTGGTGGGGTGCTGTTGGGTGCCCCGCACCAGGGCCCCCCCTCCTGCCTCTCATGGGGGCCCCGGGTCTCCGCCTGGGCCCCTCCTGGCCCATGCACCCCCCCAAGTGCTTGTGGGCCCGTGGGCACGAGGCCTCTCCCCCATGGGGTGGGTACTCACCATCTGGGTCTGCTGCGGTGTCCTCCAAGTCCAGGCCCTCGGTGTGGGAGGGCTCCCCTAGGGAGCCCCGGCTGCGCGTGGTCCGGGTCCCGGTCTCCGAGTTGCCCTGGCTGCCCTGGCCCATGTCGGTGTCTGGGTTGCTGTCTGGGGGGGGGGCTGTAGGAGACAGAGCACCCGGGCTGCTCGTCCTGTGGGTCCGGGCCCCTGGGGCCGGTGTCCTCCAGGGGGGCGGCGAGGGGAGGGGGTACCTCCACATGTTCCCTGCCCTGCTCCACAGCACTTCCAATGAGCCGTGGGCCCACTATGGACCCCTTCATGTGGAGGAAGTGGTCCAGGGCATCGTAGTACGGGGCTGTCCGGCTCCGGGGCCAGACCTCCTGTTATTGTCCCGGATGGCCTTGTACCCCCTCCACAACTCTTTCGCCTTCGACCAGCACTGAGCCACTGTCCGGGTGTGCCCCGCTGACTCCATGTCCCACACTAAATCGCGGTTCACCTGCTCGTTGCTCTGGTTGAGCGCGAGCTCGAGTTGGTACTCGAGGGTCCCCCATATCCGTATAAAGTCCCTGGTCTCCTTGTGTCCCCACTGGCCCCCACGGTGGTATGCCTTCCTCCCTTCTCTCTGCTCTGGGTCCTCTCCCTCCTCCTCCTCCTCCTCCTCCTCCAGCCCTTCCTGGTGCACCTCCAGCCGGGCTGGCCCGGTGTGCTCTGGGGGGTCGCCCGCCCGGGCCGTTTTCCGTGTATGGGGGAAACAGGGGGTGGGGGAGGGATTGCAGTTCATTAGCGGTCGGTATGACCTCGCGGGGCACCCCCTGGGGTGTGTGCCCGTGCCCCTGGCCCCCCTTTACCACCCCATTGCCCCCTGTTCCCCTTGCCCTTGCTCCCCATTACCCATTTGCGGGGTGCCTCCTCCTCCGCCAGCGCCGCTGCTGCCCCTGGGGTGTCCTGTGCTGCCTGCTGCTGGTGCTCTCCCCCTGCCACCACCTCCATGTTCAGCGTGACCCCCGGCTTCGCCCCCTCCTGTGCTGTCCCCTCCTCCACCACCACCACCACCGGTGCCCCTGCCTCCCCCCCCACCTCCTTGCCCCTCGCTCTCTCCTCTGCCACCACTCTCTTCCTCCTCCTCCCTCCTCGCTCCATCCCGCCACGTTGACAAGCCGCTTTTTCCCCTTTAAATCTCCCTCCGGTGCGTGTGTTGACGCCGGTTGCCTGGCAGCGACGTTACGCTCATTGACCACGCCTGGGGATGATTTCCTTTGATCCCGGGCAGCAGCTGGCATCCAGACGTTACTTTTGGTTGATCATGGGTGGGGATATCGTTGACCACGCGTCCACGGGAATTAGTTCGGCTAGCCTGGGAAGCGTGGTTGAAATTGACCCCAGGCGGGTATTCACCGTGGTTAACATCTGGCGGCCGCCGAACAGACGTTCAGGGCGCCTTGGCCCCGCCGCGGGGTTCACCGTGGTTCACTGTGGTTCAGCGTGATCTCATCACGTCTGAAATCACCCATTAGTGAAAATCCTGGAGAATGTTAGGTTCAAAGAAGCACCCAACTCCTGTGAGTATGTTATTGGATTGGAATATGTGTGAAACTGTTCTGCTTCCACTTGGCCAGGACATAAAATGTTTTGCACAAAACAGAATTGCAAGGTTTTCAGGCATTCACATTGTAAACTTCATCTTAGTAGAAATATTGTGGATAAACTGCAATGTCATTCGGTATTTCTCCAACACATTTCTTTACCTTCTAAAACAGAATAATTCTGTGCCTTTTACAGCAGTTAAGTGGGAAAATAATGTTGGTAAAGTATACTTCTATTTTTATCGCTCTCGAGAGTAAAGGGGGATGGCTCTTTTGTGTATAACAGGGATGAATGACAAGTAATTCAGTTTCCCCAAATAATAAAACCAATATAGTAGAGAAACAAGGACCAGCAAGATAAACAGGTTGCAAAAAAAATCACACGTTATCAATAACCATTTTAGTGTCAACATTGAGGCCATATACACCCGCATTGCCTTTTAATGCTCTTTAGCAGCAGGAAACAAGGATAGACATCTTTCATCACATCACTAGTGACTTGTTAGGAGCACAATGGTCAGAATTTAGAATCACTCTGAGATGTTCAGCAAAGAAAGCAGAGGAGGCAATTGGAGCAATGGGTGTAATCACATGAGACTGGGCCCCACATAATCCCCCTCCCCCTGCCCTGGATCCACCTGTTTGTGCAGAGGGTGCCCACCAGATGTTTGCCCTGGGTTGGACTGGGACAGTTCCACATGGCTGCATCCCCAGAAACAAGGACACCCTGCGGATTAACCCAGCCCAGGTTGAGGCAACAGACTCCCACAGGACACTTCCCATGTGAAAGGTCCCTGGCAGTCCTGCCCGTCTACAGATCTGCAAGCATCTGCACTGCAAGCATCTGCAAGCATCTGCACTTCCAAGGCCACAGTGCTGGCAAAGGATCAGGCCCCTGGAATCTGCCATTAGCTCTTGTAAGCTGTTGGAGTGGGGGGGCGAAGGGGGAGATGCCCACCCATCAATTGTTGGAGCAGACTCCAGGGAGGATTATGAGCAGTCGCAGCAGCAGGGAGGAACCCACGGAGGAGGAGGAGCAGCATCCCCGGTGTCACCCACTTGAGTCAGGCTAGAGCTGATCCTTCTCCTCTTCCCATGGTCTCTTCTGCTGCAGCAGCTGCTCCTTCTCCCTGGGGTCCCCTCCAACAGATGATGGAAGGAGGGTCAGGGTGTGCACACACCCCTACTGCCACTCCAACAATTGACAGAAGGCAGCTGCTTCCTCTGGGGGCCCAATCCTGCTGCTGCAGGAGTGGAGTCCCAGAGTTCTGCCCATCTCGGAGTTCTTCCCAGGCAGGACTGGACTGAGGGGGGTGCGGGTGGCAGCTGCTCCCCCTGGTCACAGGACCCACCCTCCCTGCCCATGTGGAAACAGCCAATGAATACTTTACTTGACTAATTTTTGGTTTTGTAAGACTAAAAGAATTTTCAGAAAGAAAAAAAACAAGCTGTGGTACAGCAATTAGTAAAGTGGATCAGATCCATATGTGTGTTTCCAGAGTTTTTAATTCTCATCTTACCTGATTATTTTTTTAAAAAAAATTTTTTTGTTACTTCTAGAGTGAAAGGTAGTCTTGATGGCTTTTCAGTAACTTTGAGTTGTACTAGCAAACCTTTTTTCTATGTCATTGAAAATCTATCATTATTTTCAGGCATTCAGTTTCCTGCTAGCATTTAGCAAAGGGCAGTCTTTATAAACTGTTTCTCAACATGGGCCCTTTTCACACCAGATGCCTCTACCCAGTTTCACTGGGTGGAGATGGGTGGAGGCGTCTGTGTAAACATTGTGGGTGGGGTGCATTTTGCTGGGTGGAGATGTCTGTGTAAACATCGAGGGCGGTGGATGTAGGTGTGTACGTGCTCCCATGCAACACCCATTTCCACCCAGCACCGACCCATGGAGCAATGGACTCCACTGCTGATTGCTCCATTGGTGGGTGGTGGGTGGAGATGGGTGTTGCGCGGGAGCATGCATGCACCTACACCCACCGCCCGAGGTGTTTACACAGGCACCTCCACCCAGAGGAAGCAGCTGCCTTCCATCTCCTCCACCCAGTGACACTGGGTGGAGGCATCTCATGTTTAAAGGGTCCATGTTGCAGGGCTGCAGTGTTGCCCTGTACCATGTATAATAAAAGTTAACACCCATTTTATCGATGTTAGAGTGTCTGTGTAAAAAGGGCCTATGTGTCCTCTTTTCCAGATGTGCTGGAGAAAAGAGGGGATGTAAATCACAGCTTTAATCCTGCAAACACGTAGGGCCTTTTCACATGGGTGCCTTCCCCTCGCACACGTGTACAGGTGGGGAGGGGTGCCCATGCAAATGCCATGGAATGGTGCGGGGGGATGGGTGGGCACCTGTGGGAACACGGCAGGCATTGGATGGGGGTGCATGTGTACTCCCGTGCTCCACACACCTCCACCCATCACCCGCGCATGGAACAATGGGTGCCAATGCCCACTGCTCTGTGCGTGGAGATGGGTGGGGGTCTGTGGGAACGCACCGCCATGCACCGTCCACACACCGCCCACCCATCCACTGTGCCACATCCCCCCACGCACCGCGGTCTGTGTGAAAAGACCACAGTCACTTTTAAAGTCAATGGGACTGCTCATGCATGCTTTTTGGCAGGATTGGGCTACATGAAAAGTTTTACAAAGCAGGCTCAGGTGGATCAAACAGAGGCTGAATTCTAAAGTTAGAAGGGTTCTGGTAGAATTTCCTGTTTTCCTGCACTTACACTTGAGTCAAAGGCTGATTATCTTCTATTGTCTCCACTTATGTCAATTACATAGTTGTGCAATTATTATATTTTGAGCACACTGTGTAGGTGCTTAAAGAAAGAGTAATAAGTTATAACGTATTTAAATGATCCTGAGCCACATGGAAAGAGACTTTTCTAATTTTAATAAATCACAATGTTTTAGCCTCATGCTGCTCTTTTCTGGATAGTGGATCCAGAGGCTGTAGGATTATTTGAAATGAATGTAAGAAAGCTTTTGTCATTTAATTCACCCTTGCATCAAACACAGCATGACACAGTGTTTCTCAAGCTAAGCCCTTAATAATTTTCATTATTAGGAAGTGTTTAGGTGCGTAACAATACAAAATAACTTTTTTGAACAAAGAACCATGAAGTCCCAATGCTCACTTGTTGGTTAAGGAATGATAAATTAGGAATTAAAAAAACAAACATGATTTCCTGAAGAGCTATAGACGGATCATTTCTGTTTTAGTTCATCTAGATTGGCAATTTTATTGATGAAATAAAATGGAGAGGTTGTTGCAGGGCTTTCACTTTCCAAAGGAGTTGTGTCGATGCCTGCTATATGTTTTGTTCTTGCAGAATTATTTGCCTCTGTTTTAGCACTACAGCTTGAGCAGAAAACCCAGGTCATGTTTTAACTAATTTACTTGGGAATACTTGCGAACCTCAAATTTGGGAGTATGAACATTAACTGATAGGCAGACATCCTAGAGTTGGCTTGAGAATAGGCACTTACAAATGAAGAGTTATTCTAAAAGCATACATGGTTGTTTTGTCAACAGTATTTTTTCTGAGAATCTCTTTTTACAGCTTGTACATGCATTCTTCCTTGTGGCCTAAGGAACGTGCTTAATTTAGGGGTGTGCAATTTGTTTTCATTATGATGATAATAAAACTGAAAATTTTCATTTTCATTTTGGTTTTTGTAATAACAAAAATGAAAAATAATAACAAAAACAAATGGGAAAACACTGAAAAATGTATTTCTGGCTATAACTTTTTGTTTCTTCAATTCTGATTAGCCTTGGGGAGATTATAACCCCTAACAGAGGCCATCATGTGTACCAAATTTTGGAAAGGTTGGATAAAGGGAACCGATGTAATAAGCAATTGAATGTTGTGATTTTAAGAAAAGCTGCATACACATTCCTGGCTACAACTTCTTTATCCAATTTGCATGAAACATCCCTCCCCAAGATTACCAATCCTGCCAAAATTCAGAAAGATTGGATAAAGGTTCCTTATGTTATAAGCCATTAACTTGAAAATACATTTCCAACACTAACATTTTTATCTTCCATCCTGTTTACAAGGCATACCTTCCCTGTCATGTCTGTCGAATTACAGGACAATTTGATAAAGGGCCCCAATTCTATAAGCAAATGAAGTTGTCCTCTTGAAGATCATTATTCAGATAAATAGCAGCACGTGCAGTGCCAGTCAGATGCAGGCACCTGGCATGGCAGGGAGGCTGTAGGAAGGAGGATGAGGAGCAACCCAACAGATTAACAGACACATTCACTGGCCAATTACTGCATGCTTCCAGCTTTACAGGAACAATCGGTGGTGGCTTTGAGGCAGGCATAGGGGGCAGCCCTCAGGCGGTCATAGAAGGGACATAACTTTGGGGATAGCATAGAAGGGACTTTGGGATAGCATCCCAGAAATCAGGAGACACATCCAGGCTGGCCAGTTATCATCACAATCACATCATGCAGCATTGCGACAGGACATAAGAGAATCCCTATTGGCTATTTCCTAAACAGATGCTTCTCACTTCCCAGTAACAAGTGGGGGAGAGAAGATGGGGTTGCCAAGGCAAAAAATGAGCATATTTGGTTGACATTTCTGCTGGCCAATTGGCATCCCAAACAGATCTTATACCACAGTGACACGTTAAGAGAATCCCTGGCATAGGCTCATTCTTTGCATATACTGTGCAGGCTTATAAAATTGTGACCCTTTATCACATCTTTCTGATATTTGGCAGAGATGATTCTGAAGGTGTGAGATTCAACCCTGTCAAATATCATCTACACTGGTTGGACTACAAAGATGTTACAGTCAGACAAAAATTATAAGTTAATTGCTTATACCACCAGGACCCTTTATCCAATCCTTCTGAAAGTTGGCATAGATAGCAAACTTGGGGATGGGTATAAGCATGCCAGGGTTCATCCACATTAGCTGTAAGACAAAGAAGTTACAGCCAGGAATGTATATGCAGATTTTTGCAAAATATCATAATTCAACTGTTTATAAAATTAGATTTCTTTATCCAATCTTTCTGAAGTTTGGTATACATAATTCCATCCATTGGAGGCATAATCCCTCCAAGTTTCATCCAAATATAATGAAAAACAAAAAAGGTTACATTGAAAAATATGTGTTCCTTTGAAACCAAAGGAAATTGAAAATGAAAGAAAAAACGAAAATGAACTTTTGATATTTAAGAAAATGAAAATGAAAGATTTAAATAACAAAAATAAAAAATGAAAACAAATAACAACATGGGTCATTGGTGCACACCTCTAATGCTTATATGAATATGTTTTATGACTTGCCATTTTAGATTGCAGGACGTCTTTATGCTAAGCTCATGTATATCCATCGAAAGACAGAAATGCAATTTGTTACTGATGAGAAAGTTTTGTGAACAAAAAATGAAGAAGTTCCAGGAAATGGGATATAACATGTAAAATGCTCGACCATGATGCTTGACTTACATTCCTTTTTAGCATCTATTCAAGCTGGGAACAAAAACCTTGGCGTGTTTGAAGTGTGCTACTACTAGCAGTGCTCTTGAAGATTTTTTTATTAGCAGTGCTCTGTACAACATCAATATGACAAAGGATACAATAAACTATAAAGAGTTGGTGAGGTCCAATAACTAAAGCACAGGCCTTTGTGTGTTGGCAGACCTTGGTTAAAATCCTTGATTGCCCACGCATTTGTTAGGCTCCCTTGGGCACTATGGGTGCTTTTAGATGGCTGGCATCCATGGCTCTGCTCTGCTTCACACCCAGGCAGCCCTGTCTCTCTAAAGGGGGCCACCAGATGTGCATGTGGAGCAGAAGCAGAGCAGGCAGTGCCTCCCCACTCCAGCTCTGCTAGCGGTGCTCTGGGACATCCTGTAGAGCGAACAGCCCAAACTTGGGGCACCAGCTGGAGGCGGCTCTGTGGTCCATCTACTCACAGATAGCTGTTGCGACTCCATTCTCGGCCAAGGCGTGCCCTGCGCAATGGCATAGAGCTGTGGGTGCTGATCCACCCTGCAGCTCTATGGTGTGGGGAAGGGGAGCATCACATGGGCAGACTGTGGGCCACAGCAGCTTCCGGGTCCATACATACCCAGAGCAGGTGGGGCTGCATGTGGGGTACATGGGGCTGGCTACCTCCAGAACCAGGTCCGGGCTGGCCTCCCTTGGGTCTGCCTAAATACACCCAGTGTTTCAGCCTATGTGTATAAAATGTGAATAATTATACTGATCTATCTGCTTCACAAGGACACTGCACGTATCAACAAGACAGTGGTTGTAGTCCTAACCCCTGCAGGTGTCACCGCACATGCATGTACATGGCTGCATGGTTATGCACTGGTCATGGGCCCTGTGCCGGAGGTGCGCGTGGTTTGTTCACGCGTATGTGCACATGCACTGTATATGCTGTGCTCACCAGTCAGCAGGGCTTGAGATCACCCCAATGGCTATAAAAGCATTTTGTGCTCCAAATGATTATTCTCAACCTAACATGCATTTCTTTAAATGAAAAAAATTGGATGCTAAGGTGTACACAGCCTGACTTAACCATAGATTTTATGGCTGTGCACCCTTTGCACCAGCTCCACAATTTTTCCCGTCTCTAGGCTGAATTTCCAGGAATCAGCCCTGGCTGTGACCTCATCCCTCGGTGGTGGCAGTGACAAGCCCCATCTCCCGCACATACGTTAGTGGGGGGAAAGGATTATGTGCTCATTTCACAAGGTTTTAAAATACTAGTTTACTCTGTATCCATGGGCAAATCCTAATGTTTGGAAATTAAAAAAAGGAAAATAAATGAACCGAATACAAAGTCTGTGTTTGGGTCTCACCATGATCTATATACATCATGAATCTTAAAACTACACACTCTTCATACAGTCTAGAGATTGTGGTTTTCATGCTGGTCCCAAATGTATGATATGGATACAAAATATATCAGAAGATATTACTGGACCAACTCAGTCAATGTGTGCAAGCTTTTGGGCCATGCAGGGTCAGATCTATAGAACAAGAAAATGCAAAACAGATTCACACAATGAGATCTGCTTTCATACAAGGCATTTATTTTCAAAACCTGAAACAAGATGTCACATACACATATGATACTAGCCAACCCTAGACCGTCACTTCAGAATCCTACCCTTAAGACCGCTAATACATGGACGGATCTGGGTGGGGGGGGGGGGTGTTTTGGTGTGGTGGGTGGATGTCCATTTACATGGACACACAACCATCTCCACCCACCTCCAGCAATGGAGCCGCCTTCATTTTATCAGAGGGCTCCATGGGTCGAGGCGGGTGTGCGATGGGTGGAGGTGGGTGTGCGCTGGGAGTGCGCATGCACAAAGACCCACCACCCATGGTGTTTTCACAGGTGCACACCCGGCGCACACCCATCCTCCTACCCACCCCCGGCCATGTACACAAACGCCCCCCCCTCCCGCACACCTGCCCGAACACTGAGAGGGGAGGGGCGTCCATGTAAAAATGGCCTACGTTACAGAAATAGATGCAATTTTCTTTTCAATTCAGATACAAGAGCAGAGGATCCCAAGCTGTGGATCATGACTCCAAGTAAACCCACAGATGGGGTCATGATCTGAAATGGTATTTGATATTATTTGCATGTCTTTCCTGTCTCAGTTCACAGGATTATCCCTAAGGATTAGTCCTTTTCATATGACCTTACCCCCCCCCCCCCGCTGACGTGGGTGACTGGGTGGGCATGTGGGAAGGAAGTATCTGTGTACCATTGGTGCAGGTGGGTGGGGGTACGGGTGCATTCCCATGCTCCACCCATCTCCACCCACCTCCTCTGATTCCCCATGCACAGAGGCATCAGACAAAACAGAGGTGCCTTTGTGCGTGTAGGTGGGTGGAGAGGTGCCTTAGTGCATCCATGGCCGTTTTTACACTGACGGAGGTGCGTGGGTGGATGGATGTTTGGCCGTGGTGGTTGGAGGTGTGTGTATCTGTTTACATGGAACACCCACGCATCACCACCCACCTACACCCACAGAGCCTCCTCTGGTTTTCCAGAGGGCCCCGTGGGTGAAGATGGGTGGGTGATGGGTGGAGGTGTACACGGAAGCCCCCTCAACACCCGCTGGAACACCGAGCGAGGGGTGTCCATGTAAAAACAGCCTGTGTTACCGGCCACCCATGTGCTGACCATGGTGTACAACCAGCCTCCTGCCCTCCCCCAAACCTGACCTCCCGTTCCATGTGAAAAGGGCCTTAGTCTCAAGATGAGGTTATGCAGGCAAAAACTTTGGGAACTAGCAAAATATCAAAACTGGTACTTTAGGTTACACAACATTTACTAGAACGTAGCAGTATATTTAGCAATGTGGACAAGTCACTAAATTTTAGAACTAGCACTGTAAGTTCTGTTTCTTCCATATATATCAAGAACAAATATGGTTGCTGTGTTGGTCTCACATGGTAAGATATGGAGAATCTATATCCTATTCCATACTTTTGAAAATCTTTTTTGCACTTCTCTGCAGCTTTCCCAGTTCTCCTATGCTGGGACTATGCTGGTTACATTAGCAACAGAGTCAATGTAGGGTTTAAAAGAAAGGGGTGAGTCAAAGATGAAGCCCAGGCTACGGGCTTGGGGGACAGGCAGGATGGTGACTCCATCAATAATTATTGACAGTGAGGAAGGAGAGGAAGGATGAGGGGGGAAGATAAGGAGTTCAGTTTTAGCCATGTTGAGTTTGAGTTGATGTTGAGACATCCAGGTAGAGATGTC
>QEPC01009978.1:823074-837750 GCA_003113815.1 Sphenodon punctatus | reverse complement strand
CTTCATGAATGTTAGACCCCTTGTCTCTCCCTCTGTTCCCCTTCCTATGTCTCTCTCCCAGCTCCTGTCTCTCAGATTGTAAGCCCTAGGGGCAGGGACCGTGTCTATTTTATTACTTTGTAAAGTGCCAGGTACACTGCTGACACTATATAAATGTTTGTTGTTATTATTATTATTATTATTATTAATAATAATAATAATAATAAAATAGTTAAATCCAAAGGAAAAACTGAAAAAAAGTTACAGAAGGATCTCACAAAGTGATTTGTCTGAGAAATAAAATGGCAAATAAAATTCAACACGGATAAGTGAAAAGTAGGGATGGGCGAATGTGGTTCGGAAGTTCGGACCGAACTCAACCAGTTCGGTCAACCAAACTGAACTTCCGAACTGAACTCGATTTTTGAACTGAACCAAATTTCTGAACTCGGCTTTATTCGCCCATCCCTAAAATATAATATTCCATTTAGTTCAGTGGGGTTTGAATTTCCAAACTTTGTTTGGAAGTTCAGAGTTCAGACCGAATTCGAATAGTTTGGTCGACCGAACCGAATTTCCGAACTCGGTTCTGTTCGCCCATCCCTAGTGTAAAGTAAGGCATGCTGGGAAAATAGTCCCAACTATGCATACATAATTATCATTATTATTTATTTAGTGTCAGCAACATACCTGGAGGCTGGATCTGAACAGTTGTGATTAGAGAGACAGGTCCCTGTCACAGGGCGCTTACAATCTAGACTGGACAAGGGAAGGGGCACATAGAAAGGGACAGAGATACATTTATGAGGCTGTGAAGTTGCAGGGTGCATATCCTTAGCTTGGTTACAAATGGGGAAGGGGGATCTTGAAATAGTATAAGTGGAAGCATAAAGGAGCAATCGAGGAAGTGGACTGCTCTTTTATGCTTTAGGGAATGCCTGACAGAAGAAGTAGGTTTTTAGAAGGGTTCTAAAATAGACAACCTATGACGTTTTAATTATTAAATTATTATTATATAATACCTTTCAATTTAGCATCTGTTTGAAATGGCAATGTCACAATAGGGTTTAACCCTTAACCATTTTCTGGGGGTATTTTCCTACCCTGGGTGCACATCTCCTGCAAAAACTTGCAAGTTAGTTGCTCCCCAACTTTGTCCTTTTATGACATTGTCACCTGGACCCAGATACACAATATACCCAAAGGAAAATTGGTTACCATTAACCATTTGTGTAACGGGGTAATAAAAACAACCGAGACACAAATAACTTCAGTTTTTACAACACAGTTTTAAGGGTTAACCTGACAGATTTGGGGGGGAACTAAGTTTTAAACTTCTCTTTTCTGACATTTTTATTCCATATTCAATAGTATGCTTCCTGAATGCCATGCAGACCTGCATGAGAAAACCATGCAACCTAAACAATTAAGGTCTTTAGTCTTTCTCCCCTCTGCCAAGTCACAGAAATACGTGGTGATAATTCAGTTGAAAAGTAATGATTATGAACGTCCTGCCAATTATGCAAAGACTTAAATACAATTTTCACTTTTACAGACTGATAACTAAGTCCCCTTCTCTGACTTTATTGGGATAATTGATAAAGCCTGGCTGTTACAGCTCAGTAGAAGAGATGAGAAAGAGTTTTAAAGAGCTCTTAAAACTCCCCTCCCCCTTATTTAGCAACATTAAGTAAAAGCCCCTTGGCAGGATCACTTCTTCGTTACCCCAAGAACCACTGGTAACTTCTGTCACACTATATCTCACTATGCTGTCCCTCCTCCACATTCCCCCAGGGTGTGGGAGTCGCAGAGGCGTAGCTACCATGAAGTGAGAGGGCCCTGGACCCTGAAGAGGCCCTTTGCAATTGGCCTGAGCACCTCTAGAAAATGTTCAGACTGGGCAGGGGAGTGGGATGGGCCCGCACTCCACCCCCACTCACTCTAAAAAAAAAATCCACTTTGGACACTTGCAAAGGACTCTGCCAAGAAAGAGTTGCTAAGAGTGTGTGGGGGTGAGTGCTTCCCCACCCACCTTTGTGTCAAGATTGTGGCTACTCCAGAGGGCCTGCTGGGAACATTTATGAGGAAGCCCTGCCTGCCCACCCTTGAGGTCCTCCCTCCCCCTAACCCTGAGGTGTCCTTTGCCCATGGTGAAGGGGGGGACATGATTGAGACATGAGCCCAGGACCATCACAACCTTACTATGCCACTGGGGAGTCACTCACGGCAATGATACTGCACAAGCGGGGGAGAGGCAAGGTGGGAGGCCCAGACCAGAGCTGAAGTGGGGTGTGTGTGTAGAGAGAGTGTCAGACTCTGCCCAGGACTAGGGCTGTAGCGGAAAGTCGCAGAGGTAGCTAATTCCGCAGGAAACAGTGTTTCCGCAATTGGTGGTACGGCATGGCAGAGGCTTTCATTCTGCTAGTTTCATTCCGCTACTTCCGCAGTTCTGTTAATTTCATTCTGCTACTTCCACAGGCTTCACAAATAGTGGAAACATGCCATTTTCGCTACTTCCGCTATTCTGCCAGCACCACGAAATAGCGGAACAACAGTTTTCCGACAGTTTCTGACAATTCTGCAATTTTTCCAATAGTTTCCGAATTTGCAGAATGTCGGCGGAATTAGCGGAATGTCAGCAGAAAAGCCGCGGTGTGGCACGGGCAATTCTGAAATGGCAGAATCGAACCATGGTGCGGTAACAGCTGTTGCCTCATCAGCCCTACCCAGGACTGCCCTGTGTTGCCCCCGTCCTGGGTTATTCCACCTCAAGGTGAGGGGGAAATTGATACCAAATAGGGATGTGCGAACACCGAGGGGGTTTGGTGTTCGGCCGAACTTGAAACTGTTTGGTTCAGCCTGTTCAGCCAGAATGGGTTCGGGGGGGCAAACCCGTTCTGGCAGGGGGGGCGTTTTTCCCTTCCCCCTCCAGACTGCGTGGGTGGAAGAAGCGCTGGGGAGCACCTCCCCCCCCACCCTGTCCAGCCTCGTACATTTTTTTTAATCCCCCCACCCCAGGGATTGCCCTACCCGATGTGCCAGGGCTCCAGCCCCGGGTCCAGTGGCTGTGGGTCCAGTGGCGGTTCCGGAGGTGGCAGCGCTCCAGAGCACTTCAGGCCGCTACTAGGCTGGAACCGGGGCAGGAACCCCTGCACCACCAGATAGTTCAAGCTCCGGGTCCAGCAGCGGCAGTGGGTCTGGTGGTGGCGATGCTCTGGAGTGCTTCAGGCTGCTACTAGGCCTTCCATTTGACTCGGAAGGTCTAGTAGCAGCCTGAAGTGCTCCGGAGCACCGCCGCCTCCAGACCTGCCAGCGAACCCGTCGCCTCCGGACCTGGGGCTGGACCCACCACCGCTGGACCCAGGGTCAGAGCCCTGGCACCACCAAGTAGTGTGATCCCTGGGGTGGGGTGGGGGTTAAAAATAAATAAATTACAAGGCTGGGGGGGGAAGGTGCTCCCCGATGCCCCTTTCACCCATGCAGCCTGGAGGGCGGAGGGAAAGCTGGGTTCCTCCCTGTCCCCTGCCCGAACTGGTTACTTTGTTCAGCCAGTTCAGGTGGGGGGCGGTTCGGGGTGTTCGCAAATAGTCCAAGCACCCTGAGTTCAGGCCAAGCCCCGAACCTCTGAACTGCATTCACACATCCCTAATACCCAAGGCCTCTTCCCCATGGCCAGGGTTCGGCACCTGTGGGGAGTGAGGGTGTGAAGGCACTTGGATGGCAGGTGCATGTAGAGCCACTGCTGCCTCATAGTTCAGCAACTTCAGCTTCTCCTGCAAACCCTCCATCATCACGAACATGTTGCACCAGGGTTGATGCCATTTCCAACTTCTCCACACCCTGCTGGGTCCCTGCTCCTCCAAAGCTGCTGCTGTCACCATCTCAGCACTAGCACAGCCACAGTGCCAATGTCACCCAGGAAACAAGCCTTCCATCCTTCTACCTATCACATCCTGGAGATGGATTCCCTGCCCTGCCCCTGAAACTGATCCATCAATCACCTTCCCAATAATGGTACCATTTCCCCTGTGCCCATCCACTTCATATATAACACATTCATGCATGTGTGACATTATGAAGTCTTCCATTGACTAATGAGAAATTAAGAAATGTACAACTTTAAAAATACCAGATGGATTTTGAAAAATAAAAAAGGTGCACACTGGAGCACAGCCATGAATTCTCTAATAGAGCTCCACCTCCCCCAAACTTTCAAATAGTACATGTTTGACCCAATAAAAGAAAGTCTGAAACAGAGCAATTTTTACTCTGATTTTCGAACCACTGTAACTTTTTTTGTGTGTGACCTATTTGCATGATATTTGGTCTGATTGTACCCCTCACCCAAGTGATCCTCTCTGCCAAATTTCAGACATATAGGGTAAATGGTGTCGATTTGATAAGCAATAGAATTTTCATGTGTTGAACAGAAGCTTGCACGCTGGCCTTAACAATAGAGCGGATCCTGCTGATCTATAATTGTACATATATCGTTGGCCATCCTTTTCTCTGAAATGTTGAGGAGGTGCCCTATACCGTTAATATTTGGTTGTGGTGGTTGTAAAATACATAAGCTAGATGAATGTAATGTATATTTAAGTACTGGAAGCATTTGAACATATTTTGCCTGCAAATATATATTTTTTAAAAATTATTTTCACATCTTTCTAACCCACCCATCCTGCCACAGGAAGCTCTGGGCGGCGCACAACATTAAATATTAAAAGCATTAAAACAACTTTAAAGTAAACAACAAAGGGAGGAATAAAAATACCTAACCACCTACCACCCTTACCCATTCCCATCCTCCCCCCTAGTGAAAGAGAGTATCTTAGAAATCTCCAGCCTGTCCACCAGGAGGCAGCATCTGATAATTTTTCCTCTGTGTGCATGCTACTTGGGGTCATGACCCCACAATTCCAGTTGGATCTCTGCCTCCGTCCAGAGAGCAGCATCTAGTGCGCATTGCACACCAGATAGGAAAACCTTACTTTATAAATGTGGGGTTCTTCTCTCTTTATGGTCCTGATAGTTCTCCCATAGATAACTAGGTGCTTCCCCGGTTTCAATAGTTTCCCCCCCGGTACTCAGTTAGCCCAGTTGGTTTTTTCCCCATTTTAAGGGTTAAGTTTCCTTTTGTGGTTACATCACTTGGCTTATAAATAGCTCCAGCTATTTTCAGTTTGTTAAGTAATAAACAAAGACAGAAACCCCTCACCCTAGGCGGCAGCTCAGGAACGGCTGGAAAAGCCGGTTCCATAACTGCGCGTGGGGGAGGGGGGCAAGACTCCCTAACTGCCACTTCAGGCAAGGATAGAAGCCACAGCCTCCATCTTAAGCTGCCAACCTCCTGGAACTGGGAGGGTCGGCACTCTGGGACAAGTCAGAAATAGCCGTCTCATTACCTCCTGCCTCTCCTCCTTGCTCCATGATTTAAAAAGAAAAGAAAAGGGGGGACCCTCATTTAAGGAGGTCTGATTTAAGGTAGCCAGGCTGCTTCCTTTATTGTAGCCTGGATTTTCACCAGGGCGTATACCAACCACTCCAGTAGGGGTGGTTTGAGGCTTAGTGCTTGGAGCACAGACATTTTAAATTTAAAACAAAAAGAGGAGTTCATTTAAGGAAGTCTGCATTGGGCTGGACAGGCTGATTCTTGTATCAGAGCCTGACATTTCAACAGGGCCTATACCAACTCCAGTAGCGGTGTTTTCAGGCTTAGTGATTGAAAAAAAAAAGAAAGAAAGAAAACACCAGCGATAGGTGTTTGTAGCTCAGGGCCACTTACGCTATACCAACCACACCAGAAGGTGTGGTTTGTGGCCAACTTGCCTGCTGCTTGGATTGCAGTAATGCCTTCTAAAAGATAACGAGTAAGCTCTACTAATGTGAGTCCAGAGTGAGCAAACTCCTCTGGTCCAGCAGTTGATCAGGCTGAGTCCTCAGTGGATCTGCCCCCACTTCAGAAGCTGCAAATAGAGGCCTTCCAGCATTGGAACAGCTTGCTGGAGGAGGCCATTGACAGGGTGGCTCCGAGATGCCCTCTGCCTCGGTCTCATCACCACAGGGCCCCTTGGTTTACCGAGGGGCTGCGGTGTATGAAGTGTGTAGGCAGGAGTCTAGAGCGATGCTGGCATCGGACTCGATCTGACTCCGACCGTCTTCTCCATAGGTCCCATTTGCTGTCCTATGTTGAGGCTGTGAGGGTGGCAAGGAAGGAGTTCCTTGCTATCCTCATAGCGTCTGTGAAGTCACGTCCGGCGGAGCTGTTTTGGGTGGTGCGGGAGCTGGTCAGTCCGGCCTCCCTCCGCCTGGATGGGGACTTGTCCTAAGCCCGCTGTGAGGAGTTTGTCAACTACTTTGCAGACAAGATTGCTTGGATTCAGACCGACTTTGACGTCGGATTAGAGGCAGTAGGGGAAGAGAGCGAGGTGATGGAAGTCCTGTCTGGTCCAGCTTTGTGGGGGGAATTTCAGGAAGTGATGCCTGCCGATGTGACGGATGTCTTGGGGTCTGTGAGGGCCACTTGTTGTGAACTTGATCCATGCCTGTCCTGGTTGGTGAAAGCCTCCAGGGAGACTTTGGGGATGGTGCTGGCGAGGGTAGTGAACATGTCCCTGCAGCAGGGGAGGCAGTCGCCTTGCCTCAAGGAGGCGGTGGTGTACCCCCTGCTGAAGAAACCACCTCTGGACGTGGATGCGCTCGTCAGTTACTGACCTGTCTCTAACCTTCCCTTTTTAGGGAAGGTTATTGAGCAGGCGGTGGCAATCCAGCTCCAGGGGCAACTAGACAGCATCAGTTTCCTGGACCCTTTTCAATCTGAGTTCCTCCCCGGCTATGGCACTGAGCCGGCATTGGTGGCCTTGGTAGACGACCTCCGCCGGGAGATGGATGCAGGATGTTCAACATTTCTCATCCTGCTAGATCTCTCGGCCACTTTTGATACCGTGGACCACGGGCTGCTGTTGAGGCAGCTGCGTGACCTGGGGGATCTGGATGGGACTTTTCTTGAATGGTTCCGTTCATTCCCCTTGGGGAGAAGCCAGCGGGTGGTGCTGGGGAATGAGACATCATGCCCCCGTGCCTTATCATGCGGCGTTCCTCAGGGTTCTATTCTGTCTCCATTATTATTTAATGTTTACATGCAGCCCTTGGGGGAGGTCGTGAGAGAGTTCGGGGTGCGATGTCACCAATATGTTGATGATACTCAGCTGTACCTCTCCTTTTCAAATGACCCAAACACGGCTGTCTCGGTGCTATCCCAGTGTTTGGAGGCCGTGGCGGAATGGATGCGGCAGAGCAGATTGAAGCTCAACCCCGATAAGATGGAGGTGATGTTGGTGGGGAGAGTGAGGGAGGTAGTGGTTTCCCTGATTGTGGGAGTTCGCCCTCCTATAGCTCAGCAGGTCCGAAGTCTGGGGGTGATATTGGATGCAGACCTCCACCTGGAGCGGCAGTTGGAGGCAGTCGCTAAGGCTGCCTTCCGCCATTTGTATTTTGTGCGTAGGCTGTGTCCGTTCATCTCCGGCCCAGACTTGGCCTCCCTCATCCATGCTTTCGTCACCTCGAGGCTGGACTACTGCAACGTGCTCTACATGGGGCTGCCCTTGTGCCTGATTTGGAGGCTGCAGCTAGTGCAGAATGCGGCGGCCTGTCTCCTTATGGGGACGGGTCATCGGGAGCATATTACACCTCTACTCCAGACTCTGCACTGCTTGCCAATAGCGTGCCGAGCTAGGTTCAAGGTTTTAGTGTTAATCTATAAGGCCCTTTACGGTCTGGGCTCCTCATACCTCAGGGATCGCCTCGCCCTCCATGCCCCAGAGCGGCTCCTGCGGTCGGCCGGGGGTGCCTTCTTAGAGGTCTCCCGCGTAAAGTGGGGGTCCACAATGGAGAGGGAATTCTGGGTGTGTGGGTCGCGCCTCTGGAACTCCCTTCCGGAGGAAGCTCACCTGGCCCCAAGCCTGTTGTCATTCCGGTGGTGTTGTAAAACCTGGCTGTTCGCCCAGGCCTTTGAGGAGCGTGGGAGGGTGGGTTAGGGTTTTGTTTTTCTCCCCTACCCTTTTTTATTGTTTTAATGCTTACGTTGTATCCATAGGGTCCTGTTTTAAAAACATTGTGTTTGATGATTTTAAATTGTTTTATACTTGTTTTATATTGTTTTTATTGTTGTTGGAAGCCGCCCCGAGCTGTTGTCAGGAGGGGCAGGGTACAAATGCTTTAAATAAATAAAAAATAAATAAATTAATAAAATAATAGCTTCTCTTGACAGAATAGAGAGCAGACAGCTTACCAAGCCCAATGCAGAATCTAACCCTTCCTTGGGCCCTTCCAAGGTGAAGGGACAATCAAAACTAGTGGGCAAAGGCAAGGCAACGATTTGTAAGAAAGCAACACAACAAGATAAAAGGGCAAAGAAGCCCCCAATAACTTTACAGGAGCTGTTTGGAACTTCCTCAGAAGAGGAGGATTTCAATCAGGAGGGGAATAGATCCGCAGACAGTTCAGGATCTTGGTCTGGTCAGGAAGACAGTGCCATGACTTTGCTGCTCCGGATAGGGCAGTGGCTATTCAGGGTTTCCCAGGTACCCATGATGAGACCAGCGAAGGAGAGGACAATATGCAAGGGGATCAGGATAGGGTCCATTCTGATGCAGGCAAGGATTTAATACCTGATCAGGGTAGGCTTTTCCCAGCAGTTTATGCAGATGACATTTATTTAAAGGCCAACAAAACTCTGGGATTAAATCAGAAACATGACACAGCGGAGCAGGATGAGGATTCCTCAGATGATTCTGAATGTGAATATATAGTCTAAGGGCAAGGGTTTAATGTTAGATCGGGCCTTCGAAAAGAGCCTCAAGAAAGAGTGGATGCAACCTGCAAGGGTGCACAAATTATCCAGGCTTCAGGAACAATTATATTGCTTCACAAACATAAAACATCTATATTCCCGTACACCTTAAGTAGACTCAGCAGCTGCTTCCCTAGTGAGACATTCGATAATCTCTGTAGAGGGGGATGTGTATCCAAAAGATGTGACAGACAGAGGAATAGCTGGGCTACGTAGGGTATATGAGGCCTGCTCAAACATGTTACGCATTTCTACAGCGTCTTCATATTTAGCAAGATCCATTTTAAAATGGTATCGTTTGGGAAAGAACCCTGATTTGTCAGAGTCCTCGGCTATGAAGCTAAGGGATAGCATTCAGCTATCAGTGGCCTTTCTAACAGATGCAGCAATGGACACTTTTCTGTGGTCTGCAAGAGGCATGGCTTCTATCATAGTAGCACATAGGCGCTTATAGCTACGTTCTTGGAGGGCAAACAACCATGCAAAGAACTTGTTGGTGAATGTCCCTTACCAAGGTGGGAAGCTGTTTGGCATTTCTCTGGACCAGGTGCTCGCTGATGCATCAAACAAAGAACAGAAAAGATCTCTCAGTTAATTGAATGTCTCACGTAACTTTTTTCGTCCCCACAGAAGAGGAAATTCATACTATTCCTCCAATAGTTACAGTAGGAAAAGTTTCGGACTCTCAATCAGAGGTGATCAAGGAGGAAGAGGACACTGGACTAAATTGGGCCAAAGTTCGGCGTACCAGCGGAACAGGCAAGTGCACAAGTCTGAGTCTTCAAAACACGATGCATGACTTCACAGTACCAGCAACGTCAGTTCAGTTGGGACTCACTGTTGGGGTGAGACTTCTTTTACACACAGGAGACACTTGGAACAATCAGCGCAATGATCTCTCCAGAGGCTTGGCTAGCATCGCTACATTTAAAGGATGCGTACCTACACGTAGCAATCAGCCAGGCTCACCGGAAGTGGCTACGCTTTGCCTACCAGAAGAGTTACCGGCAGTACACCTCCCTACCATTTGGACTGGCCTCTTCTCCAGGGGTGTTTATGAAGGTGTTGGTCCCCCTAATCACAAATCTGCCGCTCCAAGGGGTGTGAATCCATCCATACTTGGATGACATCTTAATTCGAGCCCACACATATGATCAGGTATCCCGAGATGTGGCACAGACTACACGCTATTTGGAGTACCACGGTTTCCTGGTAAATCAGGAAAAAAGCCACTTAGAACTGACACAACAGCTAGAACATCTAGGGGTCTTAATAGACACCAGCCAGGGAAAGATATTCATAGCACAGCAGCGGCAGTTAAAAATACAAGAACTGCTCACCAGGGTGCTGAAGATACACAAGGCTTCTCTGAGCATGTTAGCTTCTCTTCAGGGTCTCTTCATCTCATCATTCAGCATGAACAATGGGCCAGGTTACATCAATGTCCACTGCAGGATTTTCTAAGGCCCTGGCAATGGGAAATCATGCAGAAGAAAGCAGTGTTCCTGTCTCTCCCTCAGTATTTAAGGGATTTTTTCACATGGTGACAGGATCCAAAGAGGTTCCAGAACGGTTGGCCTCTCCAGGAGCCACAGAGATTAACAGTTATGACAGATGACAGTCTTCTAGGTTGGGGTGCTCACCTCGAATCCAGATGTATCCAAGGGTCTTGGTCAGAGAGGGACCAACGGCATTCGATGAACTGGAATTAGCTCAGAGTGATTCACCTGGCGCTGAGGGGGTTTGCATTGAGTCTCAGGGGCCACCATGTACTCATGTTGACTGACAATACCACTGCCTTAGCTTATATAAAGAACCAGGAAGGATTGAAGTCACCATCCCTGCAGGCAGAAACTCATCAGATGCTTTAGTGGCTCATCATATCAGGGGGCAGAGGGGGCAGATAATCTAGCGGATTATCTGAGTCGCCATCAGCTAGATCCAGGGGAATGGTCTCTGCACTCTCAGTCCTTCCAGAGGATAGTGGATATCTTTGGAGAACCAGAAATGGATCTATTCGTGATGCCAGGGAATGCGAAGGCATTGAAATTTATGACCAGAACATACCATCCAAAGGCTCAAGCATGCGATGCCCTGCAGCACCCATGGCCGAGGGGGACTCTATATGCTTTCCTTCCTTTCCCTCTAATAGCCAGGGTGATTGCCAAGTGCAAGAAGGAACGAGCAAGGTTGATTCTAGTGGCCCTTTGTTGACCAAGAAGGTCAACAATTATTGTGGATCTACTCGCATTGCAGGACAAGCCACCCCTGACTCTGCCAGTATGAAAGGATCTCTTACAACAAGGTCCAATGATCTACCCAAATCCAGACTTTCTGAAGCTGACAGCATGGCGCTTGAATACCGGGTCATGAAACAGCTGGGTTATTCAGATGAGGTCATGACCACCTTATTGGCTGCTAGGAGGCCTCCACCACAAGAATCTATCAATGCACTTGGAGACTCTTTCATCTCTGGTGTGAAAGACATGGGTTGGTTTCAAAGAAAGCCAAGGTAAAGAACATTTTGTTTTTCCTGCAGGAAGGGCTGGATAAGGATCTTCAGCACAGTACTTTAGCACAACAGGTGTCTGCTATAAATAATGTCTTGAGCGCTATACGAGGAGTCCGCATTTCACGTCACCCATATATACTAATATTTCTCAGAGCGACTAGGCTACTGGTCCCTTATTAATTCATAGATTCCCAACTTGGAACCTGAATCTTGTGCTCAGAGCTTTAACTGGCCCTCCATTTGAGCCTCTGGGGGACACATCTTCCCACTATATATATCGATTAAGGTAGCGTTTTTAATTGCAATCACTTCAGCATGACGAATTTCAGAGTTAGGGGCCTTATCAATTGATTCAAGTTTGTGTGTTTTCAAAAAAGAAACAGTTGTTTTAAGATTGGATCCTTCTTTTATGCCAAAATGTAATTCGATATTCCATAGGCAACAGGAAATTGTTTTACCTTCATTCTGTTCCAAAACCAAAACACCCCCAGGAGCATAGTTGGCATTGTTTGGATGTCCGAAGGGCTTTGAAATATTACATAGATCGTACAAAGGGTTTTAGGAGAACATCAGCCTTGTTTGTGGGCTTCATATCACAACAGCTGGGCAATAAGGCATCCTGGTGGATAACTAACTGTATAAAAGAGGCATATGTGGCCTCTGGTCTGTCTCCACTTTCTGGGATAGTGGCTCATTCCACAAGAGGAGCAGCCACCTCGAGAGCTTATGCAGCTAAGGCCTCTTATGAGGAAATTTGTAGGGCTGCTACATGGTCTTCATTACATACGTTCACCAGGCACTATAAAACCAATGTCTGGGAGTCTGCAGATGCCACATTTGGAAGGCGGGTACTGCAAGGGGTGATGGATTTGAGTCCAAAGTATGCCGGACCCACTGCTTTGGAAATTTCCCAGTGTCCAGAATGTCAGTCGGACAATAGAGAAATAGAAAGAGCAATTGGGTCTCTCACCTTCATGAGTTGCTTTTCTATTGTTCATGTCCTGGGCTGGCATTCATCCCTCCCATAGTATTCCTTAGAATGGATAAATAAATATGTAATTAGTAATGTTTAATTAGTTAGAAGGAATGGGAACATGTCATTCTTACTAGTAAGCTGATAGTAAGCTGATATTTGGTGTGCATATATTAGTCATTTATAGTGTTGAGTTCTTGTAAGAATATTTAGTTATTTACATAGCTGAGATATCAACTGAAACTGTGAGGTTAGGACCCCCAGTAGCATATGCACAGAGGAAAAATGACCAGATGCTGCCTCCTGGTGGACAGGCTTGAGATCGCTCCCCAGTGTCCAGAATGCCAGCCCAGGACATGAACAATAGAAAAGCAATTCACAAAGGTGAGTGACCCAATTGCTCTATTGATGTATTCCTCCATTTTTTCTGCTACCTCTGCTTTTGGTTTACTCTGCACAACTACTACATGTGCCTGGGTAGTTTCCTCAAATGTTTTCTTCCTAATTCTAGGACTCAGACAGAAAATTTAGACTATGGCCCTTCAAACGAGTGAAAGTGCGCGGGGAGATGGGTGGGCACCACCGTGTATGGGCGGCCTGTTACATGGACACTCACCCACCTCCACCCATCTCCATGCTCAGAGGCACCCCCGTTGTCCACTGTGCCTCTGTGCATGGGTGATGGGTGGAGGTGGATGGAGTCCGAGAGCACACACGCACCCCCACCCACCCACCATGGTGGTTGCATGGATGCCCACCCCCCACCCACATGCACATGCACATGTGGGTGACATGGGCTGTCCATGTAAAAAGGGCCTAAGTGCAGTTTCAGTAATAGCTTTATAGTGTCGGGTATTCTTTACTGTTGCACTAGTATCTGTTCTGCATTGTTGGAGAAAAACTCTCATTTACTTATTTGAGATCCTTTTCATTTTCCCCTTGATTTCAGCTTATTGATATTTAATTCATCTAGCATTACTAAAACATGTTGTTGGAAGTGAAAAATAGACTGTTTACTCCAAATTTAGCTATGGAAATCTACAGCTAGCAACTCAGTTCCTCCACCCAATGCTACGTTATACTTCTTGGAGGGAAGGTGGCCCTTCTTTCCATATCATTTTCTGATCTGTGGGACTCAGAAAAAAGTCACTTTTATGTGTTTACATTTTGTGTGCATTAGAGGTGTGCACCAGGGGCCCATGTCATTTTCGTTATTTAATTATGTTGCTTTCGTTTTCAAAACTATCAAAGTGGGCATTTTTACACACATGTTAAAGTTCTGGATTTTTCAATCTTCTAGGTTTACAAGTCCACAATTAAGTTCTGGATTCATTTTTCACACACATACTGTCCTGAGGCAGTTCCTGGATGCATTCTTCACACAAACACTACCCTTAGGCAGCCTAAAGTAGCCACAGCAGTAGATGTGACAGGCTGCCATGGATACCAAGTGACCACAGCTGCCTGGAGAGCTTTTTACACACAAAAGTTCTGGGAGAAGTTCTATGCAGAAGTCAAAGATCTGAATGTTTAAGATCTGAGTGAGTGATTTAGACACACAGAAAGTTCAGGATGTAACAGCAAACATCCAGGAGAAATGTGTGTGTAACAACATGCATTGTTGTTTTCGTTTTTCGTTTCATTTTTATTTTCCATTGGTTTAAATGGAAAAAATAATTTTGGCTGTAACGTTTTTGTCTTTCATTATATTTGGCTGAAACCTGGATGGATTATACCTACAATGGAATGCATTCAGTGTACCAAATTCCAGAAAGATTGGATAAAGGAATCTGATTTTACAAGCAGCTGAATTATGCTATTTTGCAAATATCTGCAGGTTCCTAGCTGTAACTTCTTTGTCTCCCATCTAATGTGGATGAGATTTGACAGGTTTATACCCCTTCTTATGATTACTATCTATGCCAACTGTCAGAAGGACTGGTGATGTAAGGATTTAATTTAATTAACATATAAATTTATGTCTGACTGTAACATCTTTGTAGTCCAACCAGTAGGCACGGGAAAACCGGTAAATCCGGAATCCGAAAATGCCGGGACCGGGCATACCGGCATTATCGGATTCGACCCGGTAAATCCGGTCCAGTTACCGGATTCCGGGTACCGGATTTTTTTACATTGCAGCCATTTAAAAATGGCTGCAATGTAAAAAGCCCCACCAAAAAAGTAAAAAAAAAACAAACCTCCCCGAGTCCAGGCTGCATGGGTGGAAGGGGGGACACCCCCCACCCACCCTGCCCAGCTTGGATTTTTGTTTAAAAAAAGACTCAGAGCCCACCCCCCAGCACCAGCGGCCGCAGCGTCCCCGCAGCCGCCGGTAAGTATGACCCGATCCCTGGGGGG
>QEPC01009978.1:807076-822740 GCA_003113815.1 Sphenodon punctatus | reverse complement strand
TCTTTTTTTAAACAAAAATCCAGGCTGGGCAGGGTGGGTGGGGGGTGTCCCCCCTTCCACCCGCGCAGCCTGGGAGGGGGAGGGGGGAGGAATTAATTTATTTCATTGATTTCAATGGGGACACAGTGCCCCATTGAAATCAATGAAATAAAACCGGTACCGGTATACCGGATTTAATCCGGGAATCCGGTTTTTCGAGAACCGGTAACCGGTAAATCCGGTAGCCGGTAATGGGCCCGGGGTCCCACCTCTACCAACCAGTGTATGTGAACTTTGGCAGGGCTGTATATCACACTTTCAGGATCATCTCTTCAAAATATCAGAAATATGTGATAAACGGTCCCAATTTTATGTGCCTGCACAGCATAAACAGAGAAGGAGCCTATCCCAGGGATTCTCTTACATGTCACTATGGTATAAGATCAGTTTGTGATGCGAATTGGACAGCAGAAATGTCAACCAAATATCCTCATTCTGTGTTGTTACCATCCCAACATCTCTCCCCCACTTGTTGCTGGGAAGTCAGAAGCATCTGCTTAGGAAAGAGCCAATAGAGATTATCTTATGTCCTCTGTCACAGTGCTGCAGGATGTGATTGTGATGATAATTGGCCAGCCTGGACGTGTAAACTATGTCTCCTGATTTCTGGGATGCTATCCCCAAAGTCCCAGTTATGTCCCTTCTGTGTTCGCCTCAGGACCGCCCCCTATGCCTGCCTCAAAGCCACTACCGATTGGTCCTGTAAAGCTGGAAGCATGCAGTAATTGGCCAGTAAATGTGTCTTTCAGTCTTTTGGGTTGGTCCACATCCTGCCTCCTACAGCCTTCCTCCCCATGCCATGCCAGGTGCCTGCCTCTGACTGGCACTGCATGTGCTGCTATTTATCTGAATAATGGTCTTCAAGGGAACACCTTCAATTGCTTATAAAATTGGGTCCCTTTATCAAATTGTCCTGTAGTTTGGCATAGATGACAGGGAAGGTTTGTGATACATTCCTGCCAAATGTATTGTAAACAGGATGGAATATAAAAATGTTACAGCTGGAAATGTATGTTCATATTAATGTCTTAGTATCAGGATCCTTTAACCAATCTTTCTGAGAATTGGCAGGTGTGTTTCACTTGTGGAGGGACATAATATTCCCAGGTTTCATGCACATTGTATGTACGATAAATAAATTGTAGCCATGAATGTGAATGGAGCTTTTCTTAAAATCACAACATTCAATTGCTTCTAAAATAAGTTTCCTTTATTTACTCATTTAGAAAAGTGGTACACATAATGCCCTCCATTTAGGGTACAATCTCCCCAATTGTCATCAGAAATGAATAAGAAAAAAAAGTTATAGCCAGAAATAGAGTTTTCCGTTTTTTCCCTTGATTTCAAAAACAAAATGTCATTTTTGTTTTTGCTTTCATTATTATTATTATTTGTCATTTTTGTTATTGCAATAATGTTAATGAAAATGACAGTTTTTATTATCATTATTGTACTATCGAAAAGGACATGCACACCTGTGCATAAAATTTCAGCTTTTGAAGCTTAATTACTTGCTTTGTAAATACAGTTTAGTACTCATTGACTGAAGACTACAATAGCAGATGGAAAATGACAGATGCATCTCATATTCCATAGCTAGTGCTATTGTTAATGTTGTGAACAGATGAATTAATGGGACTACTTCTACAGGCAGATGAATAGCATTAAAGGGGAAGTATCACAAAGCTTCCTCTGCAGTTTTTCTTCTCTGTATGTTATCCAGTAGGAGTTAACATTACAAGGCACACAGGGGAGAAAGGCAACGCCTTCCCTAGTAAATGCAGACTGCACTTAATGTTTTCCTTTTTGTGTCTCTGATTGCACTGCACCATTTACTGCCCCTCAATCTCACTGACAGCAGACAGCAGCTTTTCTTGGAAGGCAAGGTTTAGAAGCAGATTGCAATTTGTCTCCCATCCCTAGCCTGGTGGGCCCTGAACATACTAGCTCTCCTTGAGTCAGAAAAAGGGGTTGCAGCTCAATTCAATACAAATTTATTTTTTAGAAAATAAACAAAAAATCAGACCTGTTATGGTGATTGCTAGCAAAGTTGTGGTTATCTACCGGCCAGCTTTTACCACTTGTGGCTGCCTTTTTTGTTTGTCCATTTGGAATGTTTCTTCATTTCTTAGTTATCAGAGATAGCAAGTACTGTGTCATGTTACCTTGTGTTTGTTACAATCTCTAACTCTCAATTCATGTTTAAAATCAAGCATTTCAGATGGTAACATTCATAAGTTTCCCAGGCTAAATATGGTCAACCAAGGAATTGAAAATCAGTGATTCAGAATAGGAAACATTGTGTTTGATTTTATGGAGTCCCTGAAGTTTCCTGTAAAAACCATAGTACCTTATTCAATTGAATAAAATTAAAAGCAATGTTTCTATGAATAAGGAAACTGTTTATTAAACAACTTTAATTCTTATATGTAGACTTTTCCTATCCATTTACTAACCATTGACAGTAACATTTTTTAAAGTGTCAGTCTCATACACAGAATGAATTTGACCACATATGGACTTAGGTACCAGTATTAGGCTAAGTAACTTTTGAAAATATTACTAAGAGTAGTAGGTTCATTTCCACCTAACTTCCTGAGTTCCAATATTTCCTTGGAGCAAGAAGTCTAGGAAAGCCCTTTCATAGAGGGATGCAAATTTGTAAAATGACAAACTCAGGACATCTGAAAAGGTAACTGGTCAGGCCAGGAGGTACTTATGTAAGTTATGTACAGTGAAGTTATAAAGGTTAGCATATTTCTATACATTAGGTCAAATTCTGCTTTCTCATATCTACCAATAATAATTGAGTGCTGAATTTGGCTCCTTGTGGGGAATTTAGCAGCTTTGGGTAAAAACAATGTGCAGGCAGCAGGGTGGTTCCCCGGCCCTGCCCAGGGTAGGAAACTGTAGGGATGGGTGAATGTGGTTTGGATGTTCGGTGTTTGGACCGAACTCGGTCTGTTCGGACGTCCGAACAGAATGTCCGAACCGAACTCTCGAACAACCGAACAGTTCGGTCGTGTTCGGACAAGTTCGGATGAGTTCGGAGGCAGGAAAAATGTCTTTCCAGGGCCGAAAATTAGGTTTCGGTTTCGTTTTGGTTTCTGTTCGGTTTCACTATTTTTGAATGTTCAGCCAAGTTCAGCCAAACCGAACTCGGTTGAACCAAACCATCAAACCCGAACTCAGGTTTCGAACCAAATGACCAAACATCCGAATGGCATTCTGTTCGCCCATCCCTAGGAAACTGTGGCCACCATACCCAGTTCAGGCAGGGCACCCAACAAACATGCAGGCATGCATTGGTCTGCGTCTCAGCAAATTTCCAAAGGACACATCCCAGGCCAGCTGCCTACCTGCCCTGGAGCAGTCCTGAGCCAATATCTGCTAATGTGGGTTCATACAAGCAACTGAGTCCCGGGCCGTAGTGGATCACCATCACATTTATTTTTACCCTTTGAGTCCTATTGTAATCTGAGCAAATGGATTATGCTAACTCTTTTGCTGCTATAAACTAGAGCAGTTACATTTAAAACAAAGATATTGTGCATGTTAATTATAGCTCACCAGTACACTGAATTGGGATAGTTTTTGAATGATGATTTGCCTTTTTAAATGATAACTTTGGGAATATGCAATTTTATGAAGCTGAATTTATTATTTTTCTAGTGTATGATAAAAAAGAAATTATTTCACATTTAATTTCACTGCATATATATTTAGGTTTTGAATTTCAACATAAGGAAGCTAACAATTACTCCCTGTGTATAATTCACTGACTCTTAAAATAGATTACATCATAACACTCACCTATGAAAATAATCCCAAACCAATTTATTTAAGTTTTTTAAAAATGTCTCATTTAAATGCTAGATGACCCACTGCCTTCTGCACAGCATAAACTGCAGAAATTAAGTATCTGACTTCTATAACCATCTGAGTTATTTTGGATGGGCTGGCTGGCAAACCCCTATGCTATTTGTTTATCAGTTATGTGATTGTTTTTTTTATTTATTTATTTATTTATTTATTTATTTGATATACTTGTACCTGTTGTTCAGAGCTTATGTGAAGTGGGGGAAATCACTTTAATTCATTTTCCATATCACAGAGAATGAATAACTAGCTCTGTCTAAACTCATCAAAACTAACATTTCACACCTCAATAATGTACTATTTCAGTTCAGGAATATTCTGATACAAAACCCAACAATGCAAGTAACAAGAAAACAAGGGGGACATTATTATAGATATTTGTTGAAAAATTCTATGTAAACCCATGGAACCCCCAGTTAGGATCTCTGAACTTGGCTGGCACAATGAAATATATTTTCATTCAGGTAGGGAATCTTATCTCTGACAAAGTAAATTATCTTTTATTTTATCACATTGAGTTTGTCCTTGATTAATTTTTTTTTACTTGATTACAATATTTTAAATCCTCTTTGACTGTGAGATTTGTGAGGCTGTCATTCCAGATGATAAAATAGTTTAGTTCTTCATGAGCTCTATTAATTTCTTGAAGGTTCCATGAGTGCCTGCCATTTGACATTTATATCATCATCAAGTTTTCACCTAGGCAGAGAGGTCAATCACATTTTGGCTCAGCAGAGCCTTCAGAATAGAGATGAGCCTAGGTATTTATTAATTATAATCTCTTCATGCTTCAGTTTTCCTGCCAAAAGAATAATGACTACTGCTAGTTGTTGATTGGGTTCATAGTCAGTGCTGTTACTGTTTATAAACTCATGGTATATTTAGACTGATTAGTCTGCTGTAAGAGGTCTATAAAGCTAAGGGTGAAGTACATTAGTTGTTTTTTTAGAAATTAAACCAACATATAATAATAAACCTCTTTGAGAAATTGTGTGTTTGAAATTGGTTCATTTTTAATGAAATACAGATTTGGATTATTTATAGAGAAGGAGGTATAATCACAGAATTTTCCCACTCTGATGCATCAAGTGCTTGATCCTTAAAGCTCCTTCTAAACTTCATTTAGATCAGGCCATAATAACCATTATGCATAGTAGAACTTGAACATTTTTCCATACTCAGAACTGTAAGTATTTACAGACTAATTGTAATCCTCTTGCACATTCAACTATACATTCTTTGTTACTGTCTACTATAAATGTAAGTGCAGGAGTGCTCTAATAGTTACGGCATGCTGTGTGCTACATTATAAAGCCCCAACATTCTATTTGCTATAAAATTGGCATGATTAAAGTTAAGGTAGTGAAATTTGTTTTGGAGTATCACTGTGGAAGGCGGTTCATGCTGTGAAAATTTGAACTGAATCTGTTGGATAAAAGCTGAGATAGTGTAGTTTGAAAATTGCATTTTTAAGCCTGATTTTTCATTTAGTCAGACCATCTCGATCTGGGCAGGATAGAAGGGTTGAGTGTTGGCGGGGAGGAAGAATTAGCATTTTAGAAAATTAAAGGAGGCTGCCAGGGGGAGCCTTTGGAGTTTTATTTGTAAATCTGATTAGTAGTTTTAAAGTTATGGGGTTGTGAAAAAACCCATGTTAGCCTATGGAGAGGGGCAGGGCTGCTTTGAAGAGAGTGCTGCTCACTGCCTCTTCTCCAGTCTTTCCCTTCCCTGAGTGGAGCAATTGTGCCTCTGGGTTTCAGGGCACAAGGGAGAGAGGGCAGGTGGGTGCTTTGGGTGTGGGAGGGCAAGGGAGCGGGGGCAAGGTGCACTTTGAGTGTGGGGGGGCAAAAGAGTAAGGGCAGGGGTGTGTGCTTTTGGTGTCAGGGGGAAAAGGAGAGAGGGCAGGAAGTGCTTTGGGTGTAGAGGAGGCAAGGGAGAGAGGGCAGGAAGCGCTTTGGGTGTAGGGGAGGCAAGGGAGTGAAGGCAGGAGGGCAAGGTAGCAATGGCAGGGGGGTGCTTTGGGTGTGAGGGGACAAAGGAGCGAGGGCAGGGGGGCACTTTGGGTGTAGAGGAGGCAAGGGAGAGAGGGCAGGAGGGCAAGGGAGCAAGGACAGGGTATGCTTTGAGTGTGGCAGAGATAATGAAGCGAGGGCAGGGGGTGCTTTGTGTGTGCGGAGCCAAAGGAGTGAGGACCGGGGGGCACTTTGGATGTTGGGGAGACAAGGGAGTGAGGGCAGGGGGCAAGGGAGCGAGGGCAGGGGGCCCTTTGGGTGTGGGGGGCAAGGGAGTGAGAGCAGGGGGCACACTTTCTATTGAACAAAAAACTTGTATATGGAAATTACATTCTTGAGAACAGTTTAAAATCTACTAACACAATTGCTGTATATTCTTGTGCTCACATCTTTAAAAACAAAATTCAAACGGATCATTCACACGTAATACTCATTGCCGGATTGAGACCATAGACTTGTATGATATACCAAGAAGACATAAACATATATTGAAATTTATGCATACACAATGCACAGAATAATTAATAAACATATCTGAATGAAATTTTAGGTACTGCAGTATGACTTTTCTCTGATGTGCAAAAAATAAATAAATTAGAAATTAAAGCACTTTCAAAGAATGCATTCTGAGTTTTTGAAATATTCCTGCCTCTGTGCTTGCACTTACAGTGAAAGTAGTATAGAAATGTCATTGCATATTGCATCAAAATCTTATCTTTACCTTCAGATGTTTTGACTGTAGGTTATCTTCTTGGCATTTTAGCCTAAGGAAAAAAGCAGCACCTAAAATGATCAAAAACATACAGGAACAAAAATAGCTATTCAAGAAAAGCTATCAGAGAGACCTTAATTTTCACAAGATCATACAAAAAACAGTGAGATAACTATTAAAGTGTTTATTTTCACATATTTAGAAGCTGAAAAATAAGGAGTAAATGCTTTGTTAGTTTGTATAAAAGCAAAATGAGTTATTTTATGAACATGGGATTTATTGTATCAGAAGATGCCAAAGGTCAAACAGACCAGCATTGTAGTACCAAAACTACACAGTGCTGAAAGATTTTTAACCATAATACACTTGCAGAACAACAGTCTGGCATTAAAAGAATCTTCATCCTAGCACAGTGTTAGTCCATTACTTTTCCTGGTTCTTTCAGTTAAAATAAAACTATAGTGTTAGAGGCCAAACAGTAGATTTGCATGAAATTAAACATGCACGTTTATGAAAAATTAAAAAGGACATGGCAAGGGTGAAGAAGTAGGACAGAGGGGGATGGAGAGGGTTAGGAGGAGGCAAAGTGGGAAAGTTGTGTTAAAAAGGGTGGGGGATTGGGTATTTGACTTGGACACACAATGCAGTGCCCCCCACTCTTCCACCCGGAAAGATCCAAATGCATGCATGCATAGACAATTCTGCTCTCCCCTTCTTCCCCTTGTCTCACTAAAACCCTGTCTGTCACCCTGCCTTCATCACTGATTCTTAAGTGAGGGGAGGGTTTTATTATCCTCTTTTGACCTTGGGGAGTATCAGTCCTCCCTTTCCCAAGACTGAAGCACTGCCATTGTGGCTCTACTTAATGGAGAAAGAAAGAATGGGGCTCACCACATGACCAATAAGAGCTGAGTTTAGTCTTGCTCTCTTTCTCCCCCTCCCATGTACCCTGGAAGAGAGGGGAAGCAAGAGTTAATGGGACTATGCTCAAATTTCAACTACAGCAGCTCTAGCTGAGCAGGAGATGTGTGGCAGGAGGTTAACCCACCTCTAAGGAATATTGCCTGCATTTTCCAAAGGCTGGAAATTTAAGTTATAAAAATTAAGACTGGAAAAAATGGAAATTTCAAAATGAAGACAGAGAATTTTTTAAAGCAGTTTGACAAGTTCTATGATAATACAGGAGAGAGGGAGAGGAAGTCAGTATAACAGAACACAGACCGCAACAACCACGGATCCTCTCACCAAAGAGGGGAGGGGGCAACTGACAAAGGGACAACTCACGTATCTCCTGGAAAATGTGGGTCCCTGCCCAGAGTTCCGATGCTGCCCTCTGGAGCTGACCCGCCATCTCCCCAAGGCACAGTACTGTCAGGAAGATGATCACCAAGGCTAGAAGGGAGGAGGAAGCGAAAGATGCACATGTGGGAGCAGGCAACCATGGTGGGGGAGAGGGTACCGCCAAACCGCAGTCCAAGCATGCCAGAACCAATTACCAGTCCCACCCAACCACCCCCCCAAGGGGCACTCCAACAGGGGTGTCCTTGCAGGAGGATAGCGACCCGCAAGCTGCCTGAACCTACGGTCAAGAACACAGCCTCCATGACTCTCATCCATGCTTGCCAGGGGACAATATGGGGGACCAATAGGGGGAGCCCATGACAACACACCCCAGGGGGTGGCACCACACTGTGGAGTGACCAATAGGATGCACGAACTGCACACAGGATGATGCTGTGACTAAGCCCTGGGCTTCACGCACAGTCGTTCAAAGGGTGTGTGTGTGTGAGATGGAGGATTCAGGAGGTAGAATGGGTACATGCTGAACATGGGGGGGAGCTGTCAGCATGCAGTCGGAGCCTGACATGAGAACAATGGTCCATAGCATGCCCTTGCAAGGCCACACCCACCGTGGGGTACAAACATTAATTCCATTAGCCAACTGATCACACACAGTAGGGTGAATGAACACCGGGAGCACACACACCCGTATGCGACAGAGGGGTCATGGCTGGAGCACACGCCAATCCCCCCCCATCACAAACCACTACACTGCCATGCAGTACAGGCAGGCATGTCACCCCCCACCCCCAAGCGCTCACCGCTAGCCCACTGCCCTGTGCACATTGATGGACTGGCTCCATACCATATATAGGTCCCCACAACCACATGCCTGGATGCCCATCACCCACACACAGGTGACCAGACACAGCCCTGGGAGGTGGTGGTGGAATGGAACCACAGAACAAGTGTGACAGCACACACAGCCGAAACTATGCTGTGTTTATTGCAAACAGGATCTGTCAATTGTTGCACAAGCATGGGAACCCAGCCGCCCGGGTCACAGGGGTATATACCAGGTTGCACAACTGGGCTGGGAAGACAATCTAGCGGGGTTCAAGGGATCCTACAACACACCAGGCAGGGGGCCCAGACAAGCCGTATTGGCTGACAGTCATGCAGCAGTCAGATGGATGCGACGAGCAGACAAACAGTTAACATAATTAACAAGCTGAGGAAACTGTCATGGGCACCCTGAAGCTCCGGTCCATCACATGCATGGGAACAACGCAATGATTGGAGCCGAGTAGGAAGTCTCAGGGTGTGCCTGCTGGCTTATCAGGAAACAATGGCCCCATAATGAGGCCCTCCCAGGTGAAGAGGCCCCTATGGTAGCCACGGACACGCATATGGGTGTCCAGCAGGAAGCAGGGCAGGAGGGGATGACCTGTCACTGCAGCAGCTCTGACATCGGATCGTCTCAGCATGGCTCTCAGGGAAGACATCTCCGGTGGTGTGGGCGTCCTGGTAAGGAGTGGGCCACCGACATCGGGGGGCAGCAGTTCACCAAGGCAAGTAGGGCAATCAGAGTGATGGTGCTCGAATCCACAGGCATGCAGGAGGACACCGGCATAGCTGCTCATGACATGGGGACCGCCAGCCTGAAGGGCCAAACCAAAGTCGAGATGACCTGCCACCTGGTGAGCAGCAGTGAGCTTCCGTGCTTTCCAAGGCACTACAATGACGTTCTGGTGTGCTGGATGTGGTTGGCAGAGGGGCATGAATATGAGTTCCCTTGCACGCTGCTGACATTCCGTTCCTCCAAAGGGGTGGCCCAACAGTCACATGTAATGGGGCAGGAGGCTGAAGCCATCAACAATGGAAAGGGGCTCACTCACCAACATCTGTACATTGCTGCTTTGCCACAGGGTTCCCAAGAGCATGGTGGCACACACCAGCCACTCATCCCCAGCCCGACCATCAATGACATGGTCGGTTCCATGACCTGACATGGTAAGCTGAAAGGCAGGGTGATTGGGAGCAACCGATGAAGATAGTGCACTGAAGGGAATGTGCCAAGATGGAGGCGAGACAGACAGCTAACCGCAGCGTGACCTTGCAGAGCTGATAGTGGCCCTGCTCAGTCGCCCTGGGAACCTGCAACCTACGCACAGGGCGAACACATTCCAGCCCAATAGGAGACAGGGAGACCAGACATGGTTTGGGGGCTGTGGGATGAAATGCTGTGGTATCACTGCCCTGACAGCACAGGGCACAGCTGTCTGGAGGCCCACCTTTCAATATAAGCTACAGCAGTTGGGGGGCCGCTGGGGCAAAGCACCCACCCCCTCTTTGGTGTGAGGCAATGGGCCCCCAGGGAGTTGTGCTGTGGGGAGCGCTCAGATTCCCGTACCAAGGATCCCAACCATCCACCAGACCTATGCTGCGGTGCCGGTAAGACATACAGATGTGGGCCCATGCACATGCAACGGATCACAGTGACCCCAGTCAGATGGGTGAGCTGCACCCATCCTGCAGAACCACACACATAGGCCCAGCACTGGACTGGTTAGCTATAACATTTGGGTGAACAGGTGTTCTGCTCCTCCCCAGTGGCTGCTTTGGGTTTTTGCTAGTCCCCCCCCCCGCAGGTGTTCCCACTGTTTTACCTGACTGCCACGGAGACCCTCCTCAGCTGTCTCCCTGATAGTGCTTTGCTCCTAGGTGTGGCTGTTCCCCTGTGGGGATCGGGGGTGTTGTCAGCTGTCTGCCTGGGTTTTCCCCAGAATTTCCACGGCCCTTGTGGGCAACCTCCCCCCTCCCATGTCCAGGCGTGTTTCCCTCTCACTTATCTCGCTCTCCAAGGTGCTCTCCTCCCTGGGCCACGTGGTAGCAGTTTGGGGTGGGAATGAGGGTGGAGTCGGCACTGCGTTGCACCCTCTGCCCTGTGTCGGGAGAGGGTGAACTGTTAGTTGCTTTCCTTTCTCCTCCCCCCCTCCCTTCCCAGATGCCCAGGGTCCCTCTGCTTACTCTGTCCCTTTCCACGCATGTCTCCTTTAGTCTTGTCTGTGGCTTTTCTGCCTGACATTTAGGGAGCCTGCGCACCCATCTCCTGTCCCGCTTCTCCTTTAAGGGCTCCCGGGCAGCCGCTGGTCATCTCTCTCGGTGGGTGTGTCTGCTTGTGGGATCCTGCGGGGCCTCTCTAGCCATGTCTCTGTTGTGTCAGTGGACCCTTCCTGTGGGTGTTTCTGTTTTGTTGTTTACACAGACTTTTGGGTGTTGAACACCCACTTCCACCCACGGAGCTTTCCAGCTCCCTCCCGGGTGCTCCATGGGTGTTGGTGGGTGGGCTGCGGGCGCATGCACGCCCACTCATGGATGTTTACACAGACTCTCCCCCACCCATCCAATGGGTGTGTGTGTGTGGGTGCCGTCCGTATAAAAATGGCCTATTTGAAAAGGGTCCAGCATTGGAGCCCATTGCTCCATGCGTGGGTGATGGGCGGAAGAGGGTGGAGATGGGTGGAGTGCAGAAGCATGCACGCACCCCACACCCACTACGGGCGCCATTCCTATGGAACCCATCTCCCCCTGCACCTGCCAAGGTAACAGATGTTGTGCTAAAGGTTTTTTCCCCCAGAATACTGAAATATTTTATATTGCAGATTAACAAAATAATTGGGTCTTTTGAGAGACACCGTTCCTATATGTGTATACATACATTGTTTCATAAAGATATATGTTAAACTATGGTTATGTATATATATATCTATAAGAATAGCATTAATAACAGATAACTGAAATGAAACTGAACTTTTTGTAAATGCACTGAAATTTGTATTCACACAAAAGAGAATGAACCTTTGTCATTTATTTTATTTTATTTATTTATTGCAGGCACTATCCTCGTTGACAGTATGCTGATCAAAGGGACAGCAGGAGGGTCCGATCCTACCATCGAACTGTCTTTAAAGGACAACATAGACTATTGGGTGATTTTGGATCCTATCAGTCAGAGGCTGTACCTAAACAGCACCGGCCGAATTCTAGATAGAGATGTTAGTTCATTTTAATACTTAATAAAGAAGGAAAATGTTAAGGATGCCTGGAAAATAATAAATGACAGTAAACATTATCTCAAAAAACCCAAAACATTTTTATTAACAGTTTTACAGCAGTCAAGAGTAGGGCTGAAACGGTAAACTTCTGCGGTAGTTTTTTCTGCCAGAAAAAGCTCTTCTGCAATGAGCAGCATGGTGCAATAGAGATGCTCATTCCGCTACTTTCATTCTGCGCTACTTCCACCATTCTTCAACTTTCATTCCGCTACTTCCACTACTGTGAAAATAGTGGAATGATGTTTGTTCCGATTGTTTCAAACGTCCTCAATTTCCGCCGGCACTGCGAAGTAGCAGAACAGTGTTTGTTCCGACAGTTTCCAGGATTGTTCTGACAGTTTCCGAATTAGCAGAATGCCGGCAGAAAAGCTGCGGAAAATCGTGGGCAATTCCGAAGTGACAGAATGAAATAGCAGAGTGGAAAAAGGAGTTGCCACTTCAGCCCTAAAAAAATCTTTATGAATCTATTTTAAATTAAATTAGTAGTATTTCAGTTCATGGGCAATAAATATGGCAAGCTGGGACATTTATGTTTAATACATGTGTCTATGTAAGATTCCATGTGTTCTAGTAGTTAAGCACACAGTGGAATGGAGTAGTAGCACAGATATTTACATTTTTAACATTTGGACTTGGAATTTATTAGAGGTAAAGTCATTCAAAAGAGATGAGAAATGTGTCTAATCCTGCAATTCTAACAATTGTATGATGGAGTTAGCACTTTAATTCTAAAAAGAGTGTGCTGTATTTGTTCTTTAAATGGAAATAAATGTAGAGTCATTTGGAAATACTTCCATGACACAAAGGAGAGAAGAAACAACTTAGTTTTATTCCTGATGTTAACACATCCAAAATATTATTTTAGTTTAATTAGCTACAGCTGAACAAAAATAAGCATCCTGTTTAATATGTAAAGCAATAGCTGAATATACCAAAACGTTGGTTTTTTAAAGAAAATAATGTAGAAAGCATGTAATGTTTTCTTATTATGGCCCTTTTCACACTGACACCCTAACACCGATAAAATGGATGTTACATTTTATTATACGTTACAGGACACCCACAGGGCAACACTGCAGCCTTGCAACATGGGCACACGAGATGCCTACACCCAGTTTCACTGGGTGGAGATCCATAGAGACATCTGTGTGAACACTAGGGGTGGGAAACCGGTAGAATCCGGTATCCGATAATGCCGGTATTGGGCGTACCGGCATTATCGGATTCGACCCGGTAATCCGGACCCGGTACCGGATTCCGGGGTACCGGATTTTTCTTGCATTGCAGCCATTTAAAAATGGCTGCAATGTAAAAAAAACTGCCCCAGCAAAAATGTTTTTTTTTAAAAAAACCTCCCCGAGTCCAGGCTGCGTGGGTGGAAGGGGGGACACCCCCCACCCACCCTGCCCAGCCTGGCTTTTTGTTTAAAAAAAGAGTAAGCGCGACCCCGAGGCGAGGCGAGCCCACCCCCCAGCACCAGCGGCCGCGGCGTCCCCGCAGCCGCCGGTAAGTATGACCCTGACCCGATCCCGGGGGGGGGTGTTTAACACCCCCACCCCCTCCAGGGATCACCCCTACTAAAGGCTCAGTGCGCTTGCCGCTCTTACCTTTGGGAGCTCCGGCGGCGGCGGGCGGTCCGGCGGCCTCAGCGCCGGCTGTGGCTGCCGGCGTCAGGACGCTGTAGGCCTTCCGGGGAACTTCCGGGTTTCACCGGAAGGCCTAGAGCGTCCTGACGCCGGCAGCCACAGCCGGCGCTGAGGCCGCCGGACCGCCCGCCGCCGCCGGAGCTCCCAAAGGTAAGAGCGGCAAGCGCACTGAGCCTTTAGTAGGGGTGATCCCTGGAGGGGGTGGGGGTGTTAAACACCCCCCCCAGGGATCGGGTCAGGGTCATACTTACCGGCGGCTGCGGGGACGCCGCGGCCGCTGGTGCTGGGGGGTGGGCTCGCCTCGCCTCGGGGTCGCGCTTACTCTTTTTTTAAACAAAAAGCCAGGCTGGGCAGGGTGGGTGGGGGGTGTCCCCCCTTCCACCCGCGCAGCCTGGGAGGGGGAGGGGGAGGGAATTTAATTTATTTCATTGGTTTCAATGGGGACACAGCGCCCCATTGAAACCAATGAAATAAATCCGGTACCGGTATACCGGATTTAAACCGGGAATCCGGTTTTCGGGGAACCGGTAACCGGTAAATCCGGTAACCGGTAATGGGCCCGGGGTCCCACCACTAGTGAACACCATAGGTGGTGGGTGGGGTGCATTTAGCTGGCTGGAGATGTGTGGAGGTGTCTGTGTGAACGCCGTGGGCGGTGGGTCTAGGTGCATATGTGCATGCTCCCACGCAACACCCATAGCCAGTGTTGCACGGGAGCACGCATGCACCTGTACCCACTGCCTGTGGTGTTCTCACAGACACCTACACCCATCTCCACCCAGCGAAATGCACCCCACCCACCGCCCGCAGTGTTCACACAGATGCCTCCACCCAGTGAAATTGGGTGGAGGCATCTTGTGTGAAAAGGGCCCATGTTGCAGGGCTGCAGTGTTGCCCTGTGGGTGCCCTGTAATATGTATAATAAAATGTAACACCCATTGTATCAGTGTTAGAGTGTCTGTGTGAAAAGGGGCATTGTTTAATTTTTGTTATTTCCTGATAGTGAGTGGAAGAAGAAGTGTTGAAATACCACAACAGAATCTTCCCCTCCGATATGATGTAGGAAGTAGTAGAATTGTTTTAAAGAATCTCTTCTTGTGAGCTTTCAATTCCAATAATGCAAACTTAATAGGACCAAATACTGTTCAAATAAGCATCTGATATTTGGTGTTCTTATTTAAAGAGCAGTATAATTTATTTTTTGGTTGGTTGGTTGGTTGGGTTTTGTTTTGTTTTGTTTTGTTTGTTTAACCATCCCAGGATTGATAACCCTCAAAGTTGTAAAAAAAATAATATTTTTTTTAATTATTGCCCCTCAAATCATAAGGTTTTCTTAAAAATCATGAGATATAAAAACTTCATTTTAAAAATTAAGATAAGATGCTTTAATTAGAGCTGAAATGGATATTTGATTTTGATACTCTCCCAAATATGCAGGTACCTTCAGGGTAACCATAGGCCTGGGGATAAAAAAATCATTTAAACATTTACTTCTGGGTACCCGCTTACCTAGGAAATGAGCATGGAGATGCTTGGGTTCAGGCAGCAGCAGGTGCCAGGGCTTGGGGCTTTGGTCAGGGGCGGCTGGTACATACATATGGGCACTGGGGGCAGTAACCCCCTTGTTCCCATGGCACCCCCCAGCCTGCACCCATATCCCCCCAAACCTCTTATTTTGCCTCTGGCACTGCCACACCTGTGTGTGACCTGCTGCCCTGAAGACACCCCCCACCCCCCAGCTGGCAGGGCAGTCTCTGTCTGGAGTGAACACCCAGAGCATCACAGCCAGAACGTGTGGCCAGCAGCCGGCAATGGGCTCCAATTGGAATCCAGCAGCCAATTATTATTATTATTATTATTATTAACAAACATTTATATAGTGCCAGCAGTGTACCTGGCACTTTACAAAGTAATAAAATAGACACGGTCCCTGCCCCTAGTGCTTACAATCTGAGAGACAGGAGCTGGGGGAGAGAC
>QEPC01009978.1:778094-801922 GCA_003113815.1 Sphenodon punctatus | reverse complement strand
AAAGAGGTGAGTTTTAAGGAGAGATTTGAAGGTATGAAGGGAGGGGGCAAGGCGGATGTGGACAGGGAGGGAGTTCCAGGCATGGGGGGCAGCAAGTGAGAAGGGACGAAGGCACTTAGGGGAGCAGGGAAGGCATGGAAGGGTGAGAGAAGGGACAGAGTAGGAGCGAAGTGCACGGGCTGGAGTATGGATCATGCGTCCCAGGCAGTCCTGCCCCTGGCTCCTTCCCTTCCCTCCCCTTCCCTTCTGGCACTGGCTGGCCTGGCCAGGCTGGCTGTGATGTGATGTGAGGTGGGTCACTCTCCAGAGCGAACACCCAAAGCATCATAGCCAGGAGGTGTGGCCAGTAGCAGACAATGGGTTCCAATGGGAGCCCAGCAGCCAGTTTTCTGCACATGGCCAAGGCTGCAGAAGCTGCCTGCTCGTGTCTGGTAAGTTTCAGGGCCCTTGGACTCCACTTAAATTAAATATTTGTTTTTATTCCCCTGAGCAGATTGGAAGCCTGGGGTGGGGAGGGCAGATTGGAGGGAGATGTGTGCTTTAAGTTTAAATTGTGTCCCCTGCTTGCTCTCATGTGCACTGTGTGGGCTTGCTTCTAATGTGCTGCTTCTTAAGTGAATAAAGAGAGGGTTGGGTTGGTTTTTTTTGCCTTACTTGTGTTTCCCCTAGGCAGACTGGGGGGTCGGGGAGGGTTATGATTTGTGACCCCATGTGCACTGTGGGGGACTTGGTTCTAACCTGCTTCTTCTAAAAGTGATTTTAAAAAGAAAGAGAGAGAGAGAGAGAGAGGATTTGCTTTTCATGTTTCCCCTGGGCAGATGGGGTGAAGGGAGCTTTTTGCCTCCTGCACCAATGTGCACTGGACTTGGTTCTGCTTGGTTGCCTGTTTTTCCCCTGAGTAGATGGGGGTGGAGACTTTGCCATGAATCTGCCACCCCCTATCATTGTGTGTGCCCTCATCTCTGCTGCCTTATCCTGAGTTCAGTCTTTTGGTATTTGGGGGTAGGACGTGGATCCAGGGGCCAGATTCAGGAACTGGAAAAGAGCATAAAACCTCACTGTTGGCCACATTTGGCCCCTGAGCCTGAGATTACTGAGTAGATTTGAGGGGGTGAGATTTGTTTATGGTGGCCCCATCATGGGCTGGACTTTGGGTTTGGTTGATTGCTCTAAAATTACAGGGTTGTGTGTGTGTGTGTATGTGGGGTGGGTGGGTTAGAGTTTGTCTGTTTCAGTGTTGCCACCTCCTTTTTGTAAGTGTTATGGATATGGGGTCCCCCTGGGAATGTAACTCCCTGTTGGGATTAATTTCTCTTGGAATGCAAGTCATTGTATAGGGCCATCAACCACACCTAAACATGTCTGCCAGCCCCATGTCTTATAACAATGGTTTGGGCTGGGTGATGCTGAGTACAGAGTGGGGCAGCTTTCAGTCTCTGTCTGAGTAGAGAGCTGCAGTCTGGTTGGAGATTGCATGCTGGACTTTGGGGGCAGAAGGCTACAGAGAGAGCCTTTTTGGAAGCCCTTGTGGTGCTGGACCTGGAGGAACTAGGACATTTGTAAATAAATGGACTATTATACCACACAGTAAGTCTCTCCAGTTTCTCTCTCTTGTCAAAGGGACACTGACCCAGCAAGGCTGCCCCTGGAACTTCCCACCACCCAGGGAAGTGGGGTGAACAACATAAGGGTGCTGAAAATCCATAAGTGATGAGAGTTGTGATAAGCCTGTGATTTTTGCCTTTCACTAAGAAAACAAGTTTCCCTAAAGTTGTGGAGAGAAGCTTGAAAACATGACTGCAGTGTTTGGCTGAGACACTGAAGGCAAATGGAAAGAACCCCAGGTTAATTATTGCATTAAGCTCTGAGTCTGACCTGTTAGTTGGTTTGTTTGAAATCTGGGCTAGAGGTTATGGTACTCCTGCCATTGAACACATTGCCTGTTGGTGGCTATTGGAGACAGGTCCCTGCCAGTGGGCTTACAATCTAAGAAGGACAAGGGTGAGGGGAACACAGGGAGAGACAGACACACACACACATTCCCATTTTTTACAGATGGGGAAACTGAGGCAGTAAAATTCCATAGTAATTTCCAAATTCTGCTTGTTCCCACCTACCATTGGCTCCCCACCCCCACTACTGGCCCCACCCACTGACCCACCAGCCTTAGGGCGGTTTTAGATGATCCCGCTCACAAGCGGGACACCCACCTTCCTCTCTACGCCATGTCTGATGTTCAGAAGAGCATCAGACACGGCGTGGAGTGTTTGTGCACATGCGCACCCTTCTTGCCGTGCGCACTCAGGAAAAGAACCCGGAAGTGCGGCATGAAGCCGGCACAGCGGTGATCCGCCTTGAAGGGGGCAGGATCGCCGGGCTGGCTTCATGCAGCAGAGATCCGGCGTTCAAGCGTGCCGGGGATTTAGACAAGCGAAAACAATGGCGGCTGATAAAGGGCTGAATTATGTAGACCTGCCCCAGACTTGTTCCTGCAGTCAATCTCTACTGCACTTGTCCAGTCTAACTTTGAATGACAAAGCATTGGGGGTGTCCTGCTTCCTACGGAGACAATCCCACAGCGTAACGCATCTCCTTGTTGGGAAGCTTTTCTTTGCTTTTCATTGACTCCATCTTTACCCTCCCCTCTCTTTTATCACCCTAGTGAATTCCTCTCTCTCCTAAGCATTTATGCCCTTAAATGCATGAAGCCGTATTTTCCTCCCTAGCCTCCCAGGCCACTAAGCCAACAATTAAGTTGCTTTAAGATCTCCCCTTCCCCCCCCCCCGCAACGCAACGCACACATTCTGGCTGCAGTGGGGAATGTGCAGCCAGGACACGCGCAGGGATCGGATCGTCTGAAAGCCCCCATCCCCCCCCCTGCAGGGATGCAGAGCTGAGGCCACCCTCAGACACTGCCCCCCCGGTGCATATTTGGGCTACAGGGTGGGTGGTGGTGGTGGAATGCGCAGCCCAATGCAGCCCTACTTTCCATTGTTTTCATATGTCATTAAAAAAAAAACCACTGTTGTGTGAAGCAGCAGAAATCTTTTCTGCAGAGAACAGGGAAAACTTTGCAAAACTGTGCACAGCTCATTGCAGTATTGTGCTAAAGCAGGATATTCCGGAAGTAAAATCATCTTGAAGTGTATACAACATATATTCTAAACATATTTGCTTTCTGCAGTCTTGCAATGTATGTAAAACAAAGCAGGATGAACAGGGGCCCCCAAGATTAAAAATGCTTACTTGGCCATAGTCCCCTTGATTTCATTGGGGATGTGTTGTGGTGGTGGTGGTTTTTTTAAAGTTTGGGGCCATATTATCAACTAGGGCTATGCATAGGGTCAAGTATATCTGTATTTGTACTCTGGATATTTGTGTTAATGTGTTTATTTGAATATGTGTTTGTATCTTGTATCTGGGCCTGGCTGAAGTAATGGAGACTGTATTTTTGAAACAGCAGCAACCCATGTAGGACTCACTACAGGTTACCTAGGCAGGCAACTAAATTGAGAGTCAGGGAGCAGACCAACTCCAAGCTTTTGGGATCCAGTTTGAGGCCTAGAATACCACATTGAAAAAATCAAGGGTCACTTGGAACCTGAATACACAGCCCCAGTATTTATGTTTTGAATATGGAAGCTGAAAATGACTATGTGTATCCTTGTATTTTATCTAAATCCAAATGCACAGTCCTAGTATCAGCTAAAGAGAGCCAGTTCTCCCATGCAGTAATTGCATGTGTGGCCCGACTGGCAGCTGCCACTTTGAGATCCTGCACAAGGGCCAACCTTAGCAAAGTTGGGGTTCAGAAACAGGTCTGTGAGCAGGGCCAGGGCAGAGGAAAGGAAAGCCTCCTTACTTCAGCTCCTCCTCTCCCGTAGCTGAGACCTGCTGCTGTACGACCCCTCAGGATCCTGCTTGAACCCTTCCCCACCATGCCCTGTTAGTGGTTGGGGCAGTGACCAGGTAGGATCTTAAGGGGCAGCAGACAGCTACTAGAGCTGAGATGAGGGCACGTTTTCCCGTTCAGAAGGGAAATACTGACCTTTCAGGAGTGCTTGCAGTGTATGTTGGTACTTCATCAGTTTCCAGTAATTCTGTTCTTCCAACATTTTTTTTTGTCATCACTTTCTGGAACTCTTTTGTCACTTTTTCCCACTTTCCGAGAATTTTATGACAGGTTTATGGCAGTTTTACAGCACTTTTATGGTAATTTCCAGCACTTCACCAGGGCTTGGCTAGCAATTTTTCCTCTCCACAATGAGGCGGAGGGAGAGAGAAAAACAGTTTCCGGTGATTTTACACTTCCACCAATTTTTTCATCATCACTTTCTGGGAATTCTGTCATTTTTTGTCACTTTCCAGGACTTTTTTTTGTCACTTTCTGGGTAATTTACAACAGTAAAACTGAGGGCACATGTGGGGCACACACAGGGCCTGGGACCAGCCCATAGCAGCCCATTCAATTTGTGAAACATAATGTTAAATGGTGAAAATAGCAGGCAAGCTGCCGCTGGTATGTTTCTGCATTGCACGTATCTCGGCAAATGCCCTGCTTCCATTGGAAGCATCACTCACCAGGTTTTCTCAATCCATTCCTGACAGCCACCAAGGGGGAGGCAGGAGAGCTGTCACTGCGCTAGTAGCTCCATAGACGTGTACGCAACCACATCTTCTACTAAGGGGGTGTAGCTTTTTCTTCTCTCCCATTCACTGTGATAACCAGCTTGTATGCATGCCTCTGTATCCCTGCAGCTCTTGTGGACTGAGGTTGATGTTTTAGGTTAATAGTAAATGTTCACTTAATAAAGTTTTATGTAGGAACTCAGCCCATCCACAGCGGTGGTCTCTTAAATAACCAGAATCCTGTCATGCATCCCTTCATAGACCGACACCAATCCTTACATCTTTAATATCATTGTAACCCTTTTAAAAAATAACTTGCTCACAGACTGATTTATCTGAACTTGATCAACCAGTTCAGTGATAGAAATTTCAATTAGTATCTTTTTTAGAAAATGAAATATTTTAGTCTCTCTTCTCCCTCCTATTTATTATATTTTACTTAAGTACTTAATTTCACACTTTGAGCCAATTTACTGTAGGCTGGGATCTTGATGTTCATATGTATGTTGAAAAGCTTAGATCTGAAGTCTTGTTTCAACCATTTACGTGGTGTGGCTCACTCCATACTCTATTATGTTCATGCTGCTTGACTCCATTTGATTTCAGACTCGACTAATAATTATGTTTACAAACTGCTAAAGGTTGTGTCAAGGAAATATTTGCTTCATTGTCAGTTATCTACTGCATGTGAAATGCACAAGGCCACATTTTTACATATTGCAGTTTGGTAAACATGCCCTTTGAAATGTAATGAAAAAAATACAAGTACCTTCCGGATTCCATAAACAGTCTAGAGAACTTGTTACCCTGAGGTTGCTTTCTTATAGTAGCTAACAATGGCTTCTTTTACATGTGGGGTTCTGTTGACACTCATGGTTGGAAGCTGCGCCTGCGCAGATTGGCTCGGGAAGCTTCTCAAAGCAGTTGTCCTGTCATGCCCATCCTCCCTCTCTCATGTCTCACTTTGTTTCAGAGCTCTAGGAAAGACTATAATTAGGAGGGGTAGAACACAAATCACCTCAGTTCCTCCAACCACCACAGTGCTTTGAAGACTGAGGGAAAGTTTCTCTATTTGCATTCCTGACAATTAGCAGCTTAAAAAAAATACACAAAATCTAAAGAAGAAGTAAGAATACAGCAGGAAATGCCGTTTCTTCCATACCACAGTCAGCAGTTCAGCCTCCCAGGGGGTCACACACATGGTGGCCACTGCAATAAAGTGAGGTTTTAAAAAGTGACTTAAGTGCCCCACCTTGATCCTGCTAATTGATCCTCATGACATGTCTAGTTTGCCTCAAAGAGGCAAACCAACTGGCTGCTCAGCCTGTGCCAGCCTCTCCAGAGGAGCAGTAAAGGATCAATGGATGCACTTGCAATTTCTCTTAACAAAAAAGGCACTAGAGGCACCAGACGACCTTTCTAACTCCTCTCCCAGATCCCGGGTGGCACCTCCCTGAAAGCCAGACTCCGTGCCACCATCCATGGCACAACCTTCTCCCCCAGAATCGACACTGCCCTCAGTACGGTGCCAACCCATGCCAGACTCACCACCAAAGTCCTTTTCTTTTGTATCAGCTCTGCCCCTGGGAGCCACTTTAACAGGCATCTTACTGGCAGTATTATCCACAAAAGAGTTTAATGAGACCTAACAGGACAATCCTATGAATGCAACGCCACATTGGATATACAGCCAATTCTGACGTTCCTTCTGGCATTTATCATGTCCATAGGACACCCAGCACCTTCTATAGAGGCTCATACTCCTCTAATCTATCAGTGTCAAAAACAGCCAATAAATCTAACAAAATCAATAGGGTCAACCAACCCTGATCCAACTGGCGACACGCAGTCGTAGTGCCATACCCTGAATGAAAGCTGGACTGCGAGGGATCCAGAAAACTGATGCGATCTAAATGCCCCTGAAGCAGCTGAGTCACCACCTATTCATTAACCTTTCCTAAAAAGGAAAGGTTTGAGACTGGCCAATAGCTGGCAAGGGCATCAATGTCAACTAATGGCTTCTTGAGCAGAGGTCATACCACAGCCTCCTTGAGGTATTCTGGAACTCTGCCCTCCCTAAGTGAGGCATTGAGCACCCCCACCAGCAATGGCCCCAACATCTACCTGCTGGCCTTAACCTGCCAGAATGGGCATGTGTCCAGTTCGCAAGAGGTAGCTCTAACCACCTCAAGGACATCCTTCACACCAGCGCGCAACACTCACTGAAATCGATCCCATAAAACTGGACAAGGCAGCACATCCATAACCTATGGTAGTCCTACAGTATCAAGTGAAGTGTCAAAGCTGTGGTGAATGCTAGCGATTTTATCCACAAAATAGTCAACAAACATGTCACATCAAGCACTGGAGGATTCCAGTTCCAGGTGGAGGGAGGCCCTCTCACTGCCCAGAAAAGCTCTGCTGGACGTGACTCTGCAGATGCTAGGAGATCAACAAAGAACCCTTTCTTTACTGCTTGCACAGCCACCACATACGTTTTTAAACTAACTTTATGCTGCAATCGGTCGGCTTCAGCATGCGTACGATGCCATCATCATTCTAACTGCCGCCGTTCTTGCTTCAACCACCACAGGTCCTCTGTGAACCATGGGGCCTGCATTGCTGATGCTTAGGGAGTGGATGCCTGAGAGCTGTTCGGTCAATGGCCTCGGTTAGCAGGGTGTTCCAAAAAGCCACAAGATCATCAAGTGAGCAGTCGTCAAGATCAGAGGGTGATTCTCGAAGAGCATTCTGGAACCTCTCTGGTTCTAAAAGTTTCTGGGGATGAACTAACCAAACAGGTTCCATACCTCTCCAGGGGAAGACATGTACCAGGAGACAAGCCCATAGGAGGTAATGATCTGTCTATGACAAGGGCACTAACAACACATCCCCCACCAACAGATCCCTTGCCTCAAGGGCTGTGCAAAATACCAGGTCCAGGGTATGCCCTCCATAATGTGTTGGGCCAGTAATCACCCGAGACAGTCCCATGGTTGCCATGGTGGCCATGAACTGATGCTCCCCACCCCCAAGGCTGACATTGGCGTGAATGCTGAAGTCCTTCAGGACCATTGTCTTTGGGGACTGCAAGACCACCTATGACACCAGCTCTGCTAGAGCATGAAGAGATTCTGCACCGTATACTAGCAGCAATTTTAATCTGTCTCCAGCCAAATCAATCACAAGATGGAGGCCCTCAATATCCAGCAAAGTTTGCACTGGATACCTCCTATGTGTTCTTAAAAAGAATGGCTACACCGCTCCCCACCCCCTCATCCTTCTGGCCATTGTTGATGCTGTACGGAGTACCCAGCCTGAACAAGGTCAGCCAAAGAGGGGGGCAGGCACCAGGCAACCACCTCTCCTGTCTCATAGTTTGAACAATAACCACCAAGGAACCATAATTCCCCTGGCCCATCACGACCCCAATGGCTGCACCACCCCCCCAGACAGCCCCTCCCCAGAATCTACCCCCCTACAGCTGTCCTGCCTGGCAGGTGGGGTATATGCCTCCCACATCCCCATACCCCTCTCATGGGGGGGGGTAAATAACACCCCTCCCATAGGGATTGTGCCCCTCCTCTCACTGGGGGAAAAGTCCCCTCCCCTAACCAAGTCTCCCCTTCCCCCACTCTCAGTGGGGACTGGATCATTCTCCCCCAAACTCCCCCCAAATCAAAAAGAATCTCTAAACAGTCAACCTACCCTCCCAAAATAGAACCACCCCTCCCTTACCAAAACTCTACCCAAAAACGGTACGGGCATCTTCTCAATGGCAACAGAACAAATTGAAAGAAACATGCAAGACAGGCATTTAATTCAAATAATGCCACCCCTAAGCAGAAGTCCTGGGTTCAACACTTGTGACCAGAGCTCAGAACCACACTCTGATGAATCTCTCTCCTTTTCAGTTAAGCTGTCGGCTCATTCATCCACCTGGGCCCTAATAACCAATAACAGATGGGTACTAGAAATCATCAGCGAGGGCTATGCAATTCAATTTAAGTCATCCCTTTCCCCAAAATTCCCTCCCTGTCCCTCTTTAGGGACATCTCTCATAAGGCAATAGTACACCAGCATTGAATTAGTTCCTCAAGTTCTTTAAGTTCAGAATGGTCACACAAGCCAAAATCCTCCCTTGTCTAAAAAAGGTGCATGGTTCTCTGCTCTAGTTCTATAAGCTGCCTACTTTCATATTACAGTAGGACTATTACACAGAAAATATCTCAGATTTATTGTTGATGGTAATCATTATCAATAGAAAGTTTTAACCTTTGGCCTCCCCATGACCCCACAGGTGTTCATTAAGGGTGCAATCCTGCTGCCGGCTTTCGCTGGTGGCAGGTGCAGTGGTGATCTGAGTGGTGTGGGTGTTCAGATGCGCATGCGCCCTGCGCATGTATATATCAGCGCAGGGCAAAGCCATGACCCATGTCTGCTTCATTCCCTGAGCCTACACACCCCACAGCCTGGGGGATGAAGCAGACATGGCTCCTGCTCCATCTCCCAGGCTGTGGGCTGTATGGGCTCAGTGGGTCGCATTGAACAGGGCGTACCATTGCCCTGTGCACCTTTTTGTGCTTGCGGGGCGCATGCGCACGTAAGCACCTGCAGCCTTTCACTGTGCCTTGCATAAGCGCAGTTTGTGAGGGCCGCAGAATTGTACACTATGTGTTTAGCACTGGTAGTATCCTATCTAAAAAATAGAGGGGTCTCCATCTTCCCATATCTTGATAACTTGTTATTGGTCTCTGAAACACAATGTTTTACTAAGAATTTGCAATTTGTTATATACTTACTACAGCAATTGGGGTGTGTAATAAACTTCCAAAAATTCACCCTAATACTTGCTCAGTGCATTCGTTTGATAGGTGGAGGTCTTGAGTCAATGCAGCAGAGAACATTCCTTCCTCAAGAAAGGTTCCTCACACTTCAAAATTGCATCACCATTCTCCAAGACCAGCCAACACAAACAGCTTACTTTTCCCTACAAATATTGGGTCACATGTCCTCTACACCTGCAGTAGTTTGCTACACAAGACTGCATATGAGACTTCTGTAGCACTGGCTGACATGGAGACTAGGAATGTGCAAACAGACTGGAGTTCGGATGTTCGGATGTTCAGACTAAAAACTTAGTTCGGGTTCGTGGGTTTGGTCCTGCAGAGTTCAGACCATTTGGAAAGTTCGACTGCCTGGAGGCTTGGGGCGCTCCACAGGTGCCCATGAGGGCATGGCAGGCCGTCAGAGATACAGCAGCAGCTGCAGATACTGGGAAGGCTTGGGACCTGGTACCCTGGGTTGCCCGGGCAGGCAGGCTCGGCACTTGGCCCCCGGGGGTATCCGTGGGTGCATGGCTGGCCGTTTGAGACCCGGCAGCATCAGCAGCAGCAGAGGCCGGAAATTTCAGGCTGCCAGACATTGGTGGAGCAGTGGCAGAGGCCCAGTCAGGGTTTGGTGGCTGGCACCCCTACTTGGCTGGGTGTTGCAGACTGACATCGTACGTGACCAAGCTCAAGAAGCTCTACTGCAAATTGGGCAAGCCTTGTGTGGTGGTGAATCTCGTGGACACCCAGCTCGCTGGTGCACTCATCTGAGCTATGCCCATATACAAGAGGGAGGAACAAATGGCTGACATGTAGTACTACCAGCAGGAACAGACATTGGATTGCCAGGGCACAGTAACTGCAGCTGGCACCCCTACTTGGCTGGGCATTGCAGGCTGGGTGGCATCGGTTGAGCAGTGGCAGAGGCCTGGCCAAGGCTCGGTGACTGGCACCCCTACTTGGCCAGACGTTGTAGGCTGGTTGGCATTGGTGGAGCATTGGCAGACAGTAAAGTGGAAGGATAGCCCTCCCTGCCTGTAACGTAGGCCCCAGAACCCTGATGGTGGGACCTGGGGCTGGAGTGGCTGGCTGTTTCTTGATGCCGTGGAATGACAGCTCCCTGTGAGTGGAATACCTCACAATACTCCCCTCTATCCTGCAAACTCTACATTGGTGGATGGTAGAACACAACCTCCTATGAGGTATGCCTTTTCTCCAACCTTCTCAGGAAGTTATAACTACAGGTCTTTCCCTTTTGGAATGTGGTGCATACTACAAAGGCATAAGGACAAGTGACCTCTGGAATGTATGGGAATGCACTCTTCATATCAATATACTCAAGCTCAGGGCAATAAGATTGGCTACGGAAGTTTTTCTACCACATATTCAAAGCAAAGTTGTGCAGATAGCTGTGATAGTGTTGTTGGTAGCTATGTGATATATTAACAAGCAAGCAGGCACATGGTTGTTCCACCCCTGCAGGGAAGCAATAAAACTGTGGAAGTGGGCTATGCAATACAACATACATCCAATAGCTACTCACCAAGCAAGAGAAGTGGATACTATTGCAAACAGCCTTAGCAGAAAGACAGTGCCCCAGGATGATTGGATGATCAACAAATCCACTGCCAATGAAATATTCACAATCTGGTGTCAACCACAAATAGACCTGTTCATTTCATCTGAAAACACACAGCGTCCTCAGTTCTGCAGCAAAGCGAGATATGCTAAATCGTCAATAAACAACACATTCCTTATCTACTTGGGGGACACTCTTGTCTATGCCTTCCCATCCTTTCCACTACTCCCATGAGTATTGCAGAAACTGACCCATGGCTGAGCAACATGCATTCTGATAGTGCCAGACTGGTCCAGGCAACCCTGGTATACACAACTGACATCCATGTTGATAATGTGCTGTATGCTTCCACTAATATCAAACCTAGTAACCCAGAACAATGGAACAATCCTACATCTGAACGTATCATCCCTTCATGTAACAGCATGGCTGATTTCACCCTAACACTACAGGACTTGGAAGATTTACCTGACAACGCGGTTGATATCTTCAAAAGCACCCGTAAATCCTCCGTAAACAAAGACTATGAGTTAAAAAGGAAGAGGTTCATAACCTGGGCATCCACAACAAATTTGAATCCAAAATCTACCAATATGAAACTTTACTGACTTATCTGATACCGTAGTTGGGCTTCGAATATGGAAACTGAAACTGGTTCTTTTTGTTTTTGTGTTTTATTGAAACCCAAATTTATTTCTTTCTTTCTAAGATATCTCTCTCTCTCTCTCTCTCTCTCTCTCTATCTATCTATCTATCTATCTATCTATCTATCTATATATACACGTACATTATATATGTATTTTATATGTATTTCTAAGCCACCCCAAGCTGCATTAGCAGGAGGGGGCAGCCTAGAAATCTTAGAAATAAATATTGATATATCAATAAAAAAGTATCAGTTTTATTGATATAAACAGTATCAATAAAAACAAAATACAAATAATATAAAATTGCCGTAAAATAACCAGGCAGAGTTATTCCGCTGCCTCGCTTCCCAACCCCCTGTTAGGGGGGAAGGGGAAGGGAGGCTACCGGGCAAGAGGGAGTTTCTAGGGATCAGGGAGGGAACTAGCCACGGGGCCGTCTCTCCACTAGCACACTGGGTTGCTAGTAATCCCCTCAGGGTGATGGGTGGGCTTTCCTCCAAGTTCAGAAGGCAACCCGTATCATCATTGGGGAGGAGAGAATGTGCCACAGGGAAAGATAGCAATGGGAGGGGGGACCAAGTACTCGTCACCACACACAGCCCGGGGAACCAGCATGGGAGGGGGGAAGGGGATGCATGTGAGACGGGCAAAGGGGAGGGGCACCGTGGAGTGGGAGGGGGGAGGAATGGGGGAGCGGGGTTTACTGGGGGAAGGGAAGGGGGCAGGAACAGACACAACCTGAAGGGAGGACCAGGGGGGAACGGATCACAGGCAAGGTTCACCAACCCACGGACCAGGCAGGGTTTATGGGGCGAGGGGTGCAGGAGGCTCACTCACACTGAACTGACACAAGGGGGGGTAGAGGTTAGCAAGGCAAGGTACAAGGATAGAATCAACAATCACCAACACTCAGCAATAATTCAAGACTTAGCTTTCGCAACGAGGATAGGGGCCAGCTTCTCTCAGTGATTACCGGCGGGGAACTGAGGCCCCGCCGGCACTTTTTATCCACTTCCTGGTTGCCCCAGGTGTGAGCCCTTGTGATCTGGTGGAGGCCCCGCCCCCCGCCGAGCGCGCTCTGCTGCCAAGCGTGCACTATGGCGGGGTGGGGCCGGAGCTGAGCGCTGGGAGGTGTCAGAGATTGGGGGGGGAGAAGCTTGTGACACCATCTGGCGGGTGTCTCGTCATGTCGGGGGCAAAATCGGGCAAGTGCTTTGGGGGGATGATTCCTCGGGGAGGGGCCCTGCTGCACTGGGGAAAGGGGTGGTGGTGTCCGCCTGCTTCCCTGCTCTGCAAAACCCTACGAGTCCCGGGCCACCGCCCCACTCCCCGGCGCTGCGCCGTGACAGTACCCCCACGTCCAGGGTCCCTTCCACCCCCCACCAGGGTGTGGAGGCCGGGGCGCGAGGGGTGGCGGCGATGGAATGCAAGAACGAGGCATGGTGCATGGACGTTAGCTGCAGGTTCCCAGGAATGCTCAGCAACCCCATAATGTTTCCAATCAATTAAATATTGCAAGTGAGAGCCCCTGTATCGTGAGTCCAAAACCGCTCGAACCTCATACTCCGGGACTCCCTGGAGTACGACTGGAGGGGGGGGTATTGTTTGTTGGAGAGGATGTAAAGGGGGAGAAGCCTTTTTTAGCAGGGAGACATGAAAGGAGGGGTGAATGCGGAAGTGTGGGGGGAGACGCACCATATAGGTGACTTCGTTTAGACGACGTAGGATTGGGAAGGATCCCATGTATGCGTCATCTAGCTTTGAGGATGGACGAAGGGATGGATAGTTCTTTTTTCGTACCCATACCAGGTCTCCAACCTGGAAGTTGGGGGCTATTTTTCTATGTTTATCGGCACTGGTCTTGTACCGTTGGCGGGCTTGTTGGAGGAAGCGTTGAGCATGCTTTTGGATTAGTTTAATGTGTTGCACGAGAACTCCGGCTGCTGGAACTGGGGTCTGGACCTGCGTAGGTAGGCCTAGAGCGGGGTGAAACCCATAGGACACAAAAAAGGGTGAGGCTCCTAGGGAGGCATTGGGCCCATTATTATAAGTAAACTCCACGAGGGGCAGGTGGTCTGTCCAATCATCTTGAAGGTAGTTACAAAAACACCGTAGATATTGTTCGATATGTTGGCTCGTGCGTTCCACCTGCCCGTTTGCCTGTGGATGATAAGCAGTGGTTAATTGCACCTTTATTCCTAAGATGGCACAGAGTGCATTCCAAAACTTAGAGATGAACTGGGGGCCTCGGTTGGAGACAATCTCGTTGGGAAGGCCGTGAATGCGGACTATGTTTTTCAATAGATACCCTGCTGTGGCAGTTGCAGTTGGAAGTCCCGGGCACGTGATGAAGTGTCCCAGCTTTGTAAAGTAGTCTATTACAACTAGAATAGCTGTCTGGTGGTTTGAGGTAGGCAGCCCGACAATAAAATCCATGGCAATCTTTTGCCATGGCCCCTTAGGGGGGGTTGTCAATTGGAGTAACCCTGCCGGGAAGTGGTGTGGGACGTTGGTCCGGGCACAGACTGAACATCCACGGACGTATTGTTCTACGTCACAGCATATTCCTGGCCACCAAAATGACCGTTGAATAAGGTTCAAGGTCCGTTGATACCCTGGATGCCCTGCTAGAGGGGAGTCATGATGGGCCCAGAGAACCTGCGGCCGGTATTTGAGGGGAATGTTCACTAGACCTTTATGGTAAGAAAGTTCTTGCGTATCTTGGTTTTCTTTCTGTAGGTCTTGTAGGGACGGGAGGGTGGCTGCAAAAACCCCTTGAGGTAACACTGGAGCAGGGCACGGAGGGGGAGTGTCTGTGACTTCTTCGCACCGAGACAAGGCATCTGCCATAGTGTTCTCAGCCCCTCGGCGGTATTGGATTTTAAATTGAAATCTGGAAAAAAAAAGGGCCCAGCGGGCATGCCGGCCATTAGTTATCCGAGCGGTCTGGAGGTATATTAGGTTCTTGTGGTCTGTTAAGACTAAAATAGGGTGGGGCCCTCCTTCTAGAAGGTGCCTCCAGGCTTCGAATGCGGCTTTGATCGCCAACAATTCTTTGTCAAGGATCGTGTAATTCCTTTCTGCAGGTGATAACTGCCTGGAGTAGTATGCACACGGTAATCTTTGATTCTGCCCCTCGACGGCTTGGGTTAGGACTGCCCCTATTGCGCGGTCCGAGGCATCTGCTTCTATGATGAATGGTTTTGTGACGTCTGGGTGTTGGAGCAAGGGGGCCGACATGAAGACTTGTTTCAGCTGTTCAAACGCTTGTTGTTGAGGTTCTCGCCAGCGGTACAGTGCTCCTTTTTTCAGTGACTGGGTCAAAGGAGTGGTCCTTGGGGCATAATCCTGAATGTACTGGCGGTAGTAGTTCGTGCTACCCAAGAAACGTTGTAATGCCTTTACTGAAGATGGGGCAGGCCATCAATGGATGGCAGAAACTTTATTGGGGTCCATACAAATGCCTGTGGGGGATACCAAGAACCCCAGAAAGGGGACAGTGGTGGCATGGAACAGACACTTCTCCAACTTACAATAGAGCCAATGAGTTCGCAATCTAGAAAGAACCGTCCGAACATGCTTCACATGCTCGGATAAAGAAGAGGAGAATATCAAGATGTCGTCCAGGTAGACTACCAAAAATTCATCTAAGAGATCACGTAAGACATCGTTTATAAAATGTTGGAATGTTGCTGGGGCGTTCACCAATCCATAGGGCATCACCAGATACTCAAAGGGCCCAAAACGCGTTCTAAGCGCTGTTTTCCACTCATCTCCCTCCTGGATAAGAATGAAGTTATAGGCTCCTCGGAGATCAAGCTTAGTAAAAATCGTGACCCCACTTAGTTTCCCTAGTAGTTCGGAGATTAGGGGTAAGGGGTGTCGATTTTTGACGGTGACACTATTCAACCCCCGATAATCAATGCAAGGCCAGAGGTCACCGTCTTTCTTGGGCACGAAGAATAAGGGTGCCCCGGCTGGCGAAGAGGAGTGCCGGATGAACCCCTTCTCAAGGTTTTCCTTGATGTATTCTCAGAGGGTCTCGGTTTCCCCGGGTGTCAGGTTATAGATGCGTCCATACGGGGGCTCCGCGTCAGGAAGTAGATCTACGGGGCAATCATAAGGTCGGTGGGGCGGAAGGACCGCCGCTTCCTGTTTATCAAAGACCTCTTCCAGATCTTGGTAGACTACAGGGAGTTTGGTGGTATCATTCCCAGGGTGAAGTTCTGCAACTCCTAAGATCTTAGGCACGGGATTGGTGCACTCTATCTGACAGAAAAGGGACTTAAACCACATACTTCGATTTGCCCAATCGATGGTGGGGTTATGACGGGCCAACCATGGAAATCCCAAAACCACGGGGAACAACGGAGAAGCAATCAAATCAAATTGTAACTCCTCCTGATGTTCCCCAATTGTACATCGTAGTGGTAGGGTGCACTGTAACACGGGCCCAGAGGAGATGGGGGAGCCATCAATGGTCTGTACCCATTCCACTCGTGGTCTCTCACGAATGGTGAATCCCCGACGGCGGGTGAAGGCAAGGTCCATGAAGACGCCGGAGGCTCCTGAATCAATAAGGGTGCGGACAATCGTGAGGTAAAAGGACCCCCCTGAATCATCATGGGAACCATCAAGTGCCAGCCGGCAGTGGCTTGGGTTTGTGGAGAGTCCTGGGGGAATAGTGATATTACCGGGAGGCCCCCTGTCCTTCCTGGTTGTTGGCGTTTCCCGGCCCCGGGGAACGACTGGGCTTCAGGGGGCATTCCCTGGAAAAATGGGTGTTCGCCCCGCAATAAAAGCATAAATGCAGGAGCCAGTGGCGTTCTTTTTCTGCGGGGCTTAAAGGGCCCCGAACAGCCCCAATCTGCATTGGTTTGCTTCCTGCTTCTGGTGGGGGGCCAGGAGCAACGGTCAGTGGTGTTCGAAGTGTTCGGGAGAAAGCCCCCTTGCCCTGCTCTTGCTGTCTCTCCTTCCTTCTCTCCCCGAGTCGATCATCAATATGGATCACTAAGGTGATCAACTCTTCTAAGGTGGAAGGAGTGGCCACTGCCCACGCCAGTTGATCTTTGATCTCCTCTGAAAGTCCTTGCCGAAACAAGGCTCGCAAGGCGGCATCACTCCACTTTAGATCAAAAGACAAGCAACGAAAACGGGTAACGTAGTCCAGTAGCGGGGCTTTCCCTTGTTTGATGTGCAGAATAGCTTGCTCTGCATCTCGGGTACGATGGGGGTAATCAAACAAGGACTTAAATTGCTTTACGAACCCTTCATAATCTCTCAACAGGGGGTCATTTGCAGCCAGGAAAGGGGTGGCCCAATCTAGGGCAGTCCCTCCAAGCAACCCAACAATAAAGGCCACCTTGGCCTGGTCCGTATTATATGCTAATGGTTTTGTCTGGAAGGCTAGCGTGCATAGGGCCAAGAACCCTTGACAGGATCTCCAATCCCCATAAAAGCGATCGGGGTGGGGGGCCTTCGGTTCCCTAGGGATGGGGATGGGAATCCCAGGGTTAATAGGTGGAGGCGGAGTCAGAGGGGTCGCTCGAGTAAATGTCCGGGAACCTCCTCCGACCGCTCCCACCGCACCCTGCAACAGCTGATTCTGAGCCTGTAGCTCTTGGTTCCTTTGGGTGAGGTCTTGGACCTCCATGGTTAGACCCTGCACGGCCAGTAAGAGTTCCTGGATCTGTTGGGCTGGGTCTAGGGGCTCCATGACTAAAGGAAGGGTGGGGGAGAGTAAAGGGTTATAGCTGCCGGTAATTCTGTTAGGTGGAAGGGGGGGAGGGGGAAGGGAGGCTACCGGGCGAGAGGGAGTTTCTAGGGATCAGGGAGGGAACTAGTCACGGGGCCATCTCTCCACTAGCACATTGGGTTGCTAGTAATCCCCTCAGGGTGACGGGTGGGCTTTCCTCCAAGTTCAGAAGGCAACCCGTATCATCATTGGGGAGGAGAGAATGTGCCACAGGGAAAGATAGCAATGGGAGGGGGGACCAAGTACTTGTCACCACACACAGCCCGGGGAACCAGCGTGGGAGGGGGGAAGGGGATGCACGTGAGATGGGCAAAGGGGAGGGGGACCGGGGAGTGGGAGGGGGGAGGAATGGGGGAGCGGGGTTTACTGGGGGAAGGGAAGGGGGCAGGAACAGACACAACCTGAAGGGAGGACCAGGGGGGAATGGATCACAGGCAAGGTTCACCAACCCACGGACCAGGCAGGGGCGAGGGGTGCAGGAGGCTCACTCACACTGAACTGACACAAGGGGGGGTAGAGGTTAGCAAGACAAGGTACAAGGATAGAATCAACAATCACCAACACTCAGCAATAATTCAAGACTTAGCTTTCGCAATGAGGATAGGGGCCAGCTTCTCTCAGTGATTACCGGCGGGGAACTGAGGCCCCGCCGGCACTTTTTATCCACTTCCTGGTTGCCCCAGGTGTGAGCCCTTGTGATCTGGTGGAGGCCCCCGCCCGCCACCAAGCGCGCTCTGCTGCCAAGCGTGCACTATGGCAGGGCCGGAGCTGAGCGCTGGGAGGTGTCAGAGAGTGGGGGGGGAGAAGCTTGTGACGCCGTCTGGTGGGTGTCTCGTCGTGTCGGGGGCGAAATCGGGCAAGTGCTTGGGGGGGATGAGTCCTCGGGGAGGGGCCCTGCTGCACTGGGGAAAGGGGAGGATGGTGTCCGCCTGCTTCCCTGCTCCACAAAACCCTCTGAGTTTTGGGCCACCGCCTGGGAGTGGGCCACCGCCCCACTCCCCCACGCTGGCCGTGACACCCACCACCAATCACCCGTCTCCCTCACCAAAAGCCCAGCAAAACAGCCAGGTCTTGCACTGTCTATGGAAAGAGGGAAGGTGCGGGGCCAAGCGGCCCTCCATTGGGAGGGAGTTCCACAGCCTCGGTGCGGCCACCGATAATGCCCTCCTTGTTGTCGTCACCCAAGATACTTGGGGGACCCCAAAGCGGGTGCTCCCAACCGACCACAGGGGCCAATCCAGGACCCAGACGGTGAGGTGATCCCGCAGATAAGTGGGGCCCAGACCATTATAGATCAAAACTAACACCATGAATTGGGCCCAGAAGACAATAAGCAACCAGTGCAGAAACTGAAGCACTGTCACTGAAGGTGTAGCACTTATACTAGAAAAGGTACAGAGAAGGGGAACAAAAATGACCAAGGGCATGGAAGGGCTCCCGTATGAGGAGAGGCTTGGTAGGTTGGGGCTCTTCGGCTTGGAGAAAAGATGACTGAGAGGAGATAGGATAGAGGTCTATAAAATCATGAGTGGTGAGGAACTAATAAGCAAGGAACAGTTATTTACCCTCTCAGCTAGTACTAGAACTAGGGGACACTCCATGAAATTCATGGGTGGCAAGTTTAAAAAAAAAAGAATAAAATATTTTTTAAATTCAACATATAATTGAGTTGTGGAATCTACTGCCAGAGGCTGTGGTAAGGGCCAGTACTCTAGCTGAGCTTAAACGAGGTTTGGACAAGTTTCTGGAAGATAGGTCCATTAGCAGTTATTAGCCAGACAGGATCAGGGAACATGATGGGAGCTGGGGGAAAACAACAGGGGATGGATCCCGCATTGTGACCTGTTGGGTACTTCTCTGACAGTGATTGGTCACTGTCAGAGACAGGATGCTGGGCTAGATGGACGATTGGTTTGACCCAGTATGGCACTTCTTATGTTCTTATGTGTAATGTGCTTGCGGCGACTCGTCCCCTTAAGGAGGTGGGCAACCACATTGTGCACCAGCTGCAGTCTCCAGACCATCACCAAGGGTAGCCCCACATAGAGTGCATTGCAGTAGTCCAGTCTTGAGGTGACAAAAGCATGGATGATGGTGGCTAGGTCTAATTCTGAGACATATGGCTGAAGCCATCTCACCAGATATAATTGGCGGAACACTCCCCTCATCACAGCCTCCACCTGAGCATCCAGGTGGAGTTGTGAATCAAGGAGCACCCCCAGACTCTGAACCTGAGGGACCAATGGAGGGTGGACCCCGTCAATGACAGGTGCCACTACTCCCTCAGACCCTCCCACCAACATCACCTCTGTCTTGTCAGGATTCTGCTTCAGATGGCTCGCCCTCATCCAGACCTCCACAGCCATCAGACACCGGGTAAGTACCAAGACTGCCAGGCCTTGGTATGCAGAATCGTAATACTTTGTATGCTTTAAAAATCTGAACAATTCAGATTCAGAATTCTATTTATCAAGATCAAGAGAAACAATACATCTCATAGACCCAGGGCTGAGGAAAGCAAATAAATTCAACGTATCCATAAACTCAATGTTTGCGAATTGTACTAAAATGGATTCCACTGAACTGAAATTGACATTATGCTGTAAATTGAGTTTCTTGGACTGAATGTGTAATTAAGTACACAATATTTTTACAACTGTCCATTGTATGCTAGTTGGTGAAAAAATAGTAGGTTACTAACTCAACAGACAGAGTATTCCATGCAACTGACAAAGAACTCCATGCACTGGCTTGTCTCACCCTAAACATATCTAGTTAGCAAAAATAGCCAAAATTTGGATTTATCTTCATAGTCAGCACATCTACTAAGCCAAAGGGTTCATACCCTCTGGCCAAGACTGCAGGAGTTGTGCTAAGCTTCTCTCAGCTGCCTGGCATTCACTTCATATCTTACACTCTCTTCGGCTTTCAGTGGCTCCAGGGCACACAGCACATTCTGAGATACGTCTGATCTGGTGAAGCCCTGGAGCATGTAAGTTTTGAAGTTAACAGCCAAGTACCTGGTGCTTTTTATTAATTTATTTTTAGAAAACTTAAATGAAACTTTTAAAAGACTCAGGATATAGGGTTCCATTTTTCTTTTTATTTTGAGGGAAGGGGTGTGTGTGTGTGTGTGTTCTTTGATTCAACAAACTGAAAATTGTATCAACCAGAAAGTGAGCAAAGCATTCTTTTCTGAGCATCCAAAGTGATCCCCCCCCCTCAAAAAAAGAGAATAAGGAAGTAGAATTAGAACCCTGGATGAAAGATAACACACAAAAAAGCAGTTGTTGCATAATATGCTGCTCACATTGAGTGCAATCCAACACCAGACTTACACCAGCAGCAGGTGCAGAACGCAGCTGGGTGGGGTGAGCTCAGTTGTGCAGGTGCACTGTGCATGCAGCAAGCCATCTTGGAAGGGGTGTTCCAATGCCCGGAAGCACGTGTGCATTCCTGAGCACCAGCGTACTAAAACTGCACCTCATGTGCGTGCAATTTAGCAGGGGGTGTAGGATTGCATCCAAAAGGGACAATCCAGCGGCCTACTTACACCAACCCCAATGAGTGGTGCACAGTTAGAACGCATGTGCTCAGACATCCATGCAGTGCCCCACACACAGCACAGACACATGAGGTGGGTCACATAGGCTGGGGTTGCACTTTTGTCCTGTGCGGCTGTACTGCACGTACCGCATGCGCTCTGAACGCACGCAGTTTGGCTGTGTGCTGCACATTGGGATTGGTGTAAGCAGGCTGCTGGATTGTCCCCAAAGTCTTTAAGTATGGTACAGTACCATTAGGAACTAGTTATCTTTAATGACAGATCAGCTGATGTTTGAGTTCAGAGTTAAATCTAAACATGAACTCAGTAAGAATCTGTGCGTTCATGAATTCTGTCTTTAGTTCAATACTGTTTGTTATAATGTAGCAACGGTAGATGGCAAGCACTCACCTTGGCCATGATCCCAAAGGCTGCAGAGCACCTGCGCACAGCTGCACATGGCTGACAACCAGGTGATGCACGCTCAAACCACATGTAAACCCCACAAGCCAACAAGCATAGGGAAAAGCATGTGATCTGCATGTAATCAGTGTGGCAGAAAAAGACACTCAGGGAAGTAGAGAGCGTGATGATGAAATGTAGAGGGAGTATGCCCAGTGCAGACAAGGCGGCTGAAGTGCTTGAGAGTGTTGGACAGATCCAGGGACAGCAGGACTGCATGTCACAATGCCTGTGGGAGATGGAGGCATGCCTCTGGCCCTCCTACGCAGAGGTGTAGGGTGTGTGCATATGAACAGGGTGTGTGCCTGCGCTGTGTACAATGCTGGCCATTGTTTTGTTGGCTATGTTTTGGGGCAGTATTTGATGGGAATGGTGGGTGTTGGAGTGGTGACATCAGGGTTCATGTTATGTTATTTGTAGAGGGTTTATGGGCAACAGCGTGGGCGGGAGACTTGTTGTGTTCAACCTGTTGTTCTAATAAATGCATTTTGTTACAGACAGTGGTATTCTTCCCTCTTTGTGGGATATTGGTGCACGAGTGAGGTCTGTGTGGGCTGGCTACATCTTGTGTGACCTTTGCCTTACCCATTGTGCCCTGGACTACAGCAGCATCTGGGAGGGGGAGGGGGAGCATGGGGCACACCACCATCCATAGACTCCTGCTCCATGAGCAATTGTGGAGCAGCTGGCTGATAGTTGTCACTCAGCTGACACACACACATACACCCCCGCCCTTTGCACTGACATGCTTTCTGGTTGTTTTGTCCCCCTGTTCCTGGTTTAGGCCAGGGTTGTGATTGGCATGTGCTGAGCCCTGCCAACACCACACTTTGCCCTGCTCCTGTACCCATACTTCCTTGGTGGGGTGCTTGCTATGCCCCTGCAATTATGTGCTGTTCACTTTGTGCCTTGCCATTGATGAGCCATGATGGTGATGGTACTCATTGATTTGGCTTGCGACATTGCAGCCCTTCCCTCTTGTTTCTGCCATTCAGATGCCTTTCCTGGGACCTCTCTGTGTCCCACTGCCCTTGTTTTTCCCTTTGTTTTGGCCTCTGCCCACTGTGGCATGGCCTGGGGTAGTACTGTCATCCATTGTTGGCTCTGGTGGATGTTACAGATTCTACGCGTGCCTCCTGACAGCCATGCAGAACCCTTATGCATGTTGTGTTTCAGGGCCTGGATGGCCTTCTGTACGCGGAACACTCAGTTCCCAGTTTCCTATGTCCTCCACAGTGCATGGAGCCATGGCTGCCTGTGGAATTTCTAGATCACATCCCTTATCTTTTCTAGCTGCCTAACAATGTTCAGATAAAGTGTGCTAATCCAAAATATCTGTTATCCATCTATTCGCTATCAGAACTAATGCTTCCTTTTCTTACACTGCATTCATGTTTTTGATCAACTTAAAAGGGACGTAATTTCTAATATTTAAGATGGCCTGATTAATGGTTGGATCATCTCATGTTATGATTTATAATGTGGTCCATTTGTGATGTATTCCCTTTTGTATGAACAAATAAAATCAGACTATTGGGATCTTAAATTGTTATTGGATGCTCCAAACTGAAGTCCATTTCTTCTGTCTACTTTTAATCTTTAAGATTAGAGTAGCATCCTAAACAGTTATAGCACCTGAAGGGTGAACATGTTCATTTAGTTACAGATTAGGGATGGGTGAATGCGGTTCGGAAGTTCGGAGTTCGGCCCGAACTTGGCCTGTTCGGACAACCGAACACAAACCTGAATCTGAACACGAACAGACTGAACCGAACTCAATTCCGACCGTCGAAATGACCGAATAGTTCAGTCAGTTCGGATCACGTTCGGGTGAGTTTGGGTGGCAAAAACATGTGACTGGAAGGCAAAACGTGACAGGAAGGGGGAGTCAGCTGAGGAGCAAACTTCCAGGCACCAGGGGTGGAGAGGCTTGGAGTAGCAGCCAGCCTGCCCAATCACCATTCCTTTTTACCTCAGACCACTGGCTTCGCAGTCTGCGATTGGCCATGGGCTAGGCTGCACGGAGCCAATACGGCTTGCGGTGAGGCGGGTGCAGCAAGAAACAAAACTGATTGCCTCCCCCCTTCCCAACACCTTCTGAGCTAGTCACTGTTCCTGAACAGCAGGCGTTTCAGAAGGCTCCCTCTCCCAGCAGTTTTGTTCTCCTTCCAATCCTCCTCCTATTTCACCCATCCAATCCATCTACCTCCATAGTATCATTTATTTAGCTTACATTAGATAGACTTAGTGTTCCTGTGTTCCCTGTGTTCAATCTTCCTTCCTCCCTCCCCCCTCCATTGAATCCTTTCCCTCTCCCTCTTATTCCATCCCTGATTCCCTTCCCCTGTTTTAAGTTTTGGATTTATTTAGAGTAGGATTATT
>QEPC01009978.1:759995-775217 GCA_003113815.1 Sphenodon punctatus | reverse complement strand
AAAAGATAGGAACATAAGAAGTGCCATACTGTGTCAGACCAATGGTCTGTCAAGCCCTGCCTGCATTCTGTCTCCACAAGCGGGTGGACTGGGAGGCCAATCTCTCTCTGCAGGGGACTTCCGTTCCTAACAGGTCATAGGGCAATTCATTCCCCGTTGTTCTAGTCCCCATGCCTTACCTTGTTTGTGGCGATTCTGTCGCCCTTGTCATAAAACCTCCAGACATCCGACCTTGTCCGCCGAATATCTGGGGGTGTCACTGGTGACCTCGGCCTAGGGGTCCTCCTTGGCCTGGCAGTGGCACCAGCACTGGGGCCGGCATCCGATTTCTCTCTGAAATGGGAACACATTAAGAACACCAAAGTAATATCATGCATTTATGATGATGCCTCTAGTTCTCCCTCCTTGGGGTGCTTGGGATGGCAATGGAGAGACCCTGTCTGGCACATGCAAATCCTGTCCTCCTTGGGTGCTAGTAGTGATGGCAACAGGAGATGTGACCCTGGCTGGCACGTGCAAATCCTGTCCTCCTTTGGGTACTGTGGAGGGATTAGACCCTTGCTGGCATGTGCAAACCCTGCCCTCCTTGGGGCGCTATGGATGGCAACTTGAAAGACCCTGGTGGCTGGCATGTGCAAATCCTGCCCTCCTTGGGGTGCTAGGGGATGCTAGGGATTGCAACTAGAAAGGCCCTGGCTGGCACGTGCAAATCCTGCCGTTCTTGGGGTGCTCGGGATGGCAATGGGGAGACCCTGGCTGGCTGGCACGTGCAAATCCTGCCCTTCTTTGGGTGCTAGTAGTGATTGCAACTGGAAGTACCCTTGCTGGCACTTGCAAATCCTGCCCTCCTTGGGGCGCTATCGATTGCAACTGGAAAGACCCTGGTGGCTGGCACGTGCAAATCCTGTCCTTATTTGGTGGTTCGTAGGGAATGGGATGGCAACTGAAGAGTGGAAACCCTTGCTAGCCTGGCACATGTTTGGGTGGGGGTGCTGCTCGTGCTCGTGCCTGACTTCTGGAAGAGCCCTCCCCTCCACACACACTACAGTACCCTCTCTCGCTGTGGCAGACATCCTCTGCTACCCGCTGATGCCCACTGTTTGTGCCTGACTGATGTCCACCACCCATGCACCCACCCTCATGTTAGTGAGCTCACTCTAATGGATAGAGCCTTAAGTTTCTTGTCCTCAAAGTAAAAAAAAAGTTTACAAACCTGGCAGCAGCACCTCCTGTGCCCGCCAGCTCTGGCTTCTCCTCCACCACCGAAGGTCCAGCAGTGGCCGGAGGAACCTCTTCCTCCACCACCGGCTCTGCCACCTTGACCTTCCCCCAGGCCCAGCGTTTAATGGTGGTGGCACTGCTCACCTTCTTCTCAATTTTTTTTTAAAAACACACCCCCAACACAGCCAAAATAACACACACAGCACCCACCAACACTCACCAACCAGCCAAACCAAAACCAACACACACCACACAGCCAAAACACACACAAATAAAAAATGAACACACAGCCAACCACAACACATGCTCTCACCCACACAAACTCCGCATGCACTCAAATTTCTGGTTTCCGGTGTGATCACGGGCTCTCGCGATACTTTTTCCGGATGCCCGAACCGAATCAAATGGGCGAACCGAACCGGACCGAACCGGCCGGACCCGAACTGCAATCTGTTCACCCATCCGTATTACAGATCGGTTACAGCTCATTGTTGGTCCTTTTCATTGCAGACACATATTTTTTTTATTTATGGCCCTTTTTACACAGACGCTGTAACACCCATAAAATGGGTATTACATTTTATTATACATTGTGCAGGGCACCACTGCAGCCAATCACCATTGGCCCTCCGCACACATGATGCCTCCACCCAGTTCCTCTGGGTGGAGATGGGTGCTGGCCGGTGGGTGGGGAGCATTTCCCTGGGTGGAGATGGGTGGGGGCGTCTGTGTAAACACCACTTTCGGTGGGTGTTGGTGAGTGTTTGCTCCCGGACAACACCCATCTCCACCCACACCCACCCACGGAGCAACGGACGCCAGTGCCGGTTGCTCACCAACACCCACCGAAAGTGATGTTTATACAGACGCCCCCACCCATATCCACCCAGGGAAATGCTCCCCACCAACCGGCCAACACCCATCTCCACCCAGAGGAACTGGGTGGAGGCATCATGTGTGCACAGGGCCCATGGTGATTGGCTGCAGTGGTGCCCTGCATAATGTATAATAAAATATTACACTGATTTTATGGGCGTTAGAGCATCTGTGTAAAAAAGGCCTAATATGTAAGTCAAGCAAATATTTTTTGTGTGCTTTGTAGATATTAAGTTCAGTTATTAGTGGAGCATTTGCTAAAATCAATCATATTTGTTAGCTGAAAAAATCTACTCTAATTTATGTTCTGATATTTCCTAATCTGACTTGTTTACAGTCCTATTTTTGACAGACTATTCCTGTTTTTAAAAAACTCATTCATAAGCATTTTGGAGCTTCTAGTCCTGACCTCTAATTAGTCTACTAAACAGAACTGCTATTGGCATGTTTATGACCACCTTATACAGCGGAAAGGAAGCTCTCTCAATAAAAGATTTCAATGTGTGCGTTATACATTAGCCACAGGGAATTCTTTCCTTCCATACTGATCCGTTATCATTCAGATTTATTGCTGGCTAAATTCTATGAGCATTACTTACAGCTGCAGGGAACTGGACTCTGGAGTGTCTACCCTTACAGGTGACCTGATTGTTTCTAATTTATGAATAATTGGCAATTGTATGTGATGGCTTAGTGCACTAGTATGCTTGATACTATATTTTCAAGGCACCATGACCTTTCAATAGCAGTACTAATACATAAAATAGGATTAGAACTTGTGATAGCATTGTGATTTGTTTACGTCTCTCATGCAATATTTTGAAGATAAATAATCTTGTAAAGGTATAAGTTCCCTTATTATCGTCCAGGAAAGTGTGTCATTGGCTAATTGTGATTTTGTTTTAAAAAAAGAATTCTGTTTTTACTTTAGTGCTGAGGTATTTATTTATTTATTTATTTGTTCATTCATTCATTCAAAGATTTATATCCTGCTCCCTCCAGCCCTATGGCAGCTCGGGGCTGCTTGTTGTGACATGCTAGTACAACTGAGAGACTGCACAATCTGGCTATACTGTATTTGAAAGTGCTGCAAAGCTAGGGGTGGTTTGCTTTGTTCAGGGCACTATACCTGAGAAACATTCCAGTTCAAAAAAGTAGACAAACAATAAGTCATCAATATTTACTTCAGTAAAAAAGCTGATATGTCGGTAACTTCACCCGAACTTTCTTCCTTGCATAGTAAAAATGTATATATGGTGTTTTGTTTTTTTCTTACAGCCACCAATGTCCATCCAGTCTATTGTGGTCCAAGTCCAGTGCATTAACAAAAAAGTAGGCACTGTTATCAACCATGAAGTACGAATTGTGGTGAGGGATAGGAATGATAACTCACCCCGTTTCCAGCAACAGCGATACTATGTGGCAGTAAATGAGGTCAGTTTCACAGTATTATCTTTTTTCTCCATTCTTATGGTCTTGATTCCAGCAGAAAATGTCATTCTCCTCCTCCTTTCATTTTTCAGTTTAAACAGCAATAATCTTGATGGTTAAACAAAAAGTCGTCAGTCTTTTTTTGTCTAGTAATTGTGGAACATGGTGTTAGGGATCACAGGCTGGGGCACAGAGAGCAGCTGTAGGTAGGGATGGGTGGATGCGGTTCAGAATTTCGGAGTTCGGGCCGAACTCAACCAGTTTGGTCAACCAAACCGAACTTCCGAACCGAACCTAAATTTTGAGCTGAACCTAACCGAATTTCCAAATTTGGCTCTGTTCTCCCATCCCTGAAAGACAATATTCCATTCATTTCAATGGGGTGTGAATTTTCGAACTTTGTTCGGAGTTTAGACCGAACTCGAATAGTTTGGTTGACTGAACCGAACTTCCGAAACGAACTTGAATTTTGAGCCGAGCCGAACCGAACAGAACCGAATTTCCGAACTCAGTTCTGTTTGCCCATCCCTAGTTGTAGGATGAGGTCCCAGGAAACATTATTATTATTAGCAAACATTTATTATTATTAGCAAACATGGTGAGAGAGATGGTGTAGGATCAGTTCCAGAGAGTTGGTGCAGGATCAGGGTCCCAGAATTCCTGGGATCAGAGCTGAGATTTGCACACAGACCAAGGGGGCAGGGATAGAGGAGGCAGGGCTGGATTGGATGCATTAGATGAGGCAGCACAAGGTAAGACTGGACGAGGCAGAACTGGACTGGATGAGATGAGGCAGAGTTGGCACCAAGCAGAGTGGGCTCCCCAGGCAGTCTCATAAGGTGTGCATCCCATAGATACTGGGGACCCATCCAAGTAGACACCAAGCCCCTATTGACACCAAGCCCCTGGTAGACTTACAGACAGGATCTGAAGGACTGGATTCTAGGGCAGGGGTTCAAATGACTGGCTTCCAGCCAGTTCCAGAGCACACAAGATCTAGGGGTGCAGAGCCAGTCCAAAGTTCATAGAGACATGAGAGGAGACACAGAAGGTTGAAACAGGAAGGAAAACCAGGAGCAAGGAAACAACTGATGAGCTAGCCAGCTTCCTGTGGCTACAGGCTGGCCTTCCATACAGGCCAGAAACTAACCAGGAAGCTGGGGATCTAGAGTGAGGCTGTGGAGAGGTGTGACTTGACTGACACTGGAGGAGATCCTGTAGCCAATCCTGGGCTGTGGCCAGCAGGAGCTGGTGGTGCTGCAGAGACAGCTACTGTGGCCAGGGCCCCAAAGGTGCTGGTCCTTTCACATGGTTACTCTATCAGAAGTTTTAATATGTAAACTTAGCAAATTGCAAATATAACGGACAATTTTCAGCAGAATGCTCATGTTGATCAGCATTAAAGCTGTAGGGAATAATTCACTGAAGAAATCAGGTCCTGCTTTGAATCACATTGAGAAAAGTAGCAGTCTTTGGATAAAAACAGATGTGGTTTGGGCAGGTTTTGGCCCGGGATCTGGTGGCACGTGTAAACACGTGCTGACAGATATTGGCACAGTATTGCCCCGAGCTTTGTTGGTGGCTAGCCCAGACTGTGAACTCTGGACAATTTCTGAGGTCACAGCCTGGCCTAAGGTTTGCCTGACCAAGCCAAAACAGGCTAGCACATCTGTGCAATGTGGCATGGTGGAAACTGAAGTCTATTAAATAATAATTATTATTATTTTTTTAAATGTGGCATGCCCAGCCCGAACTGAGGGCAGTAATGATCATCAATCAGCTATGGCTATGCCTCATTGGCCATCATGGCTGCCTATCATAGTGAGGGTGGGCGCTGGGAGCACATATTTGTTGTGCTCCTGGCTGTACCCAGGCTGTGCAGCTGGTGGGATGACTCCCCAGCTGTGACCATGTCAGGTCGGCAGCCCAGGGAGCGGTCCCGCTGGCCGCACATCTGTTTTTACCCTATTTGTAATAAAATCATTATTGGATATAAAACTGAGAGGTAATGACAATAGGATTGAATGTTTTCACCACATAAAAGTCTTCTACTACTACATAAATGCAGAGGCAATTCTGCAAAGAAGTACTTACAGAAAACAAATGTTGAGGCAAAGTCAAGTGTCTTGCTACCAAAGAAAACAACGTCAATAAAGGGTGTTAACAAATGTGACGGCACTGTGGCCTGTTTTGGCCCACAGGCAACCGTCACGTTTATTGGAGCCATGCCAGATATTTTCTGGGGATTTCTCCCAGGTGTGGTATTGGATAGCCCAGGCTGTGATCCTGGAGACCTTCGGGCTCACAGCCCAGGCTACCCTCTGTCCTATCGGGCCAGTGTAGGCTACGGCGGGCTATACAATTTGCTATAACCTACCATGGCCCAGTCTGGATTGGGTCCCGATGGCTCCCTGTCATGGTACTGTGTGCAGTGATGGGGCAGAGCCAGCCATCCAGCTCCTCAGTAGCCCCACCACCTGCACATTTGTTAGCTGGCTGGACCCAATCCTGACCATGTTGTCAGCAGTTTCCCCATCCAGAACACATTGTGACGACAGCACTTCACCGTCTCATCTGTTAACAACCAATGTGTTTCATTTGGCAGATTGTAGTTAAAAGGTTTGGACAGAGGAAGCAGATTATATTAGAGTGAAGGTCCCAAAATGGAAAGGAGAGGAATATGGAAGGAGTAATGTGAATGACTAAGAAACCTTTAATAATAAGAATCATGTTAAGTATTTTTTTTAGTACTAGGGGTGGAACATGAAGCGTAGTTTTGTTATTGTTTCAGTTTTGGATTCCTAATTTTCAGTAAGTAACTCGGTTTTGGCTTCAGTTCTTGGTTCTCTTTCGCACTGAAGCCAATACAGGACCAAAAACAAAGACTGGGGGGAAAAAACAATGGGCGGGCCATCCCTAATTCCCACCCCCCCCATTCCCTGGAGCCCACTCTCAGCCTTGGAGGGTGAGGGTAGGGATCCAGCACCATAACAATGTCACAAGTGGTTTTGGGCTGCTAAATGTGTTTCTGGGGAATGCACCTTCTTGGGGTTGTTAAATGTTCTTACTAATAAATCACTGGTGTGTTACAAGCTCTCTCATACATTCACACAGAGGGAAAGAAGTCCATTTCCTTACAGAGTGCTAAAAAAAAGCAACTAACTGCAGGACCTGGCTCATGCAGGGGGGGGAAAGGGGAGGAAAAGGGGGATGGTTTACACAATCACACCTGTGGGGTACACGCAGTTCCACCTGGGCACTGACCCTGGCTTAAGTCTCCAACTTGGTCCACAGTTATTAGTGCACACACATTCACTCAATCAAATGTAACAATGTTCTTTTAGATCCTGTGGTTAATTCAAGAGATCACAGATAGACTGGAAATATATTGGCAAACCTCTTAGCTTTATTTAATACAAAGTTACAAAACAAGAAAAAAAACAAAATATATTCTTATTACTCTATATGTTAATAGAATGTTACTCTCTCAACATTCATTCATCCTTTCATACATCACCTGTCCTCCTGTCAGGGTGGCCAACCCATAACAGAGGTGATGGGGCCGCCGGGACCTGTCCATTGATGTTGAGATGGTACCACGAGCTGATGTTACAGGAGTCCCTTGATGTTACAGGCGTCCGAGTTCCAAAAGACATCTGCCCCATATTTATAGGTCTCTGGTTCCATAGGCCATGCATATGTTATTAGGCAGAGTCGGCCCTCCCATACCTTCCATGAGTCATTTCGACTAGGACGCATCTGTCCTCCTATGGTTCCTCTTTTCTGACCAGTTGAACTTTGTCCCATCTCATAGATGTCTGTTTTTAGCCTTATGCCCAGAACTGTTGTGTAAGCAATTAATGTTCACAATCAAGCTATGCTTGCAAATATAGTATAAGTTCAAGCTGTACTGGTATCTTGTGTAAGTCTTAGTAATGCAGTTTGCAGTCAAAATCTTGCAAGCTGTCAAATTAAAGTCTGTGCATAGTTCACTTAGGGGCTTTTGGCTTCAAGCAGTTAGTTTCTTGCAATTTTAAGCATTTCTTGCAGTATCTTCAGCCTGGACAATTCTAACTTCTATTATCATTCATACACCTGTCATTCTACACCTGACATTCATCTGTCTCCAGGGCCCGGATTTCCCCCCCCCCCCCCCAGGCCCTGCACTTAATGTCCCGGATCCAGAGAATGGGGTGGGGAGGGACTGCTGGCTCCGGTGCCGGTGACCAGGTCCAGCTGCCTCTGCTGCTGGGTGGTGGCAGGAGCTGACTCTGCTGCCAGGCTGCTGGGCCTTCTCTGTTGTGGAGTGGTGGAGAAGTCCTGGCCGCCTGACTATTATTATTATTATAAGCATTTGCATAACGCCAGCTATGTAGCAGGTGCTTTACAGAACAATAAGATAGACGCGGTCCCTGCCTATGGCTTACAATCTAATAGACATGGAGGGGGGAGACAAGGAGAGGTAACAGATCCATCTCCACTGCCAGGAAGCCAGGATTTCTCCCCTGTCAGGTGGTGGAGCTGCAGTGGTGCAGGCCTCTTCTTTCTTCTTGGTCCACATCCACCGGTCCGGTTCAGGAAATGTTGCCGGAGCTCCCTGCTCCAGCTGCTCACATGTGCAAAATGGCCACTAAGGCCATTCTGCACATTTGCAACCCTTTTCTAAAATGACGCCAGCAGCATTGGTGCCATTTTGGAAGAGGGCAGCTATTCTGCGCATGCGTGAAATGGATAAACGTGCAGTACTTGAACCAGGAGGTAGGGGGGACCCCAGCTCAGTCTCGCCTTATCCAGAAACTCACTGGGCAACCTTGGACCAGTCACAATATTCTCTCAGCCTCACTTACCTCACAGGGTTGTTGTGAGGATTAAAAGTTGTGTTTATTAGTTATATGCAAAGCACTCCAAGTGCCACGGCAGGGGGCACTATATAAAAATAAAAATTACTACAATGATTATTGCTATATGTTTTACCAAGCACTGCCTTGTATGATTAACAAGCCCCTCTATAACAACTCACTACAAATACTTCCTTGTCCCATTACTCTCACTAATTTGAATAATCTTAATTCCCTCAAACATCAATCACACTTTATGTCCCTTTTTATTATTCTCTTTTATTTTGAAGACCATTTGATCCCTAATAATAAATCAAGGCTTTCCTTATATCTTGTGCCATGGATTTCCTAGGCTGGGATCAGGCCAGGCTCTGTCAGGTTTCCTTTCCCTCCTAATTCAGGGTCTCATCCTGAAATGCTATAAAATGAATTAGTCAAATGACTGTTAAGTAAATATCAGATTTAAAAGCCCACAATTTTAAAGTATATTAGAACACTAATAATCTTTCTTTCTTTCTTTCTTTCTTTCTTTCTTTCTTTCTTTCTTTCTTAAATGAAGGTTTCTTAGAAGGGGTTCTGACTTATGCTAATTATTACTAGTAATTCAGTTACACTACTAGTAATTACTGAAGTGATTGTTGCACAAATATTTAGGGAAAAAATCATTGGTATCTGTAGGTGGAATCAAACAAGACAATAGCCCACTGGAGTCTGTGTTTGGTCTGTGCAGCCCCCACACAGTCCCCATTCACATGTTTAGCACATCCAGCCTAATAAATGGGCAGTCCCCTGCCTGTATTACATGTGCTTGCGGCAGCTTCCACTGGTGGTGCTAGCGATCGCTTTCTCTGTGGCTGCCTCTCAGCTGAGAGGCTGTGGGGAAGGGAGAGTTCTAGCGCACCTCTCAGTTGAGAGGCAGCTGGGGGGGGGGGGAAGGGACATTGCTATTGCTCCCACCTCTCAGGTGGCGGGGCATGCTAAGCAGGACTGGTGCTGGTGGACCTGGATGCCAGTGAGGCTGTGGGTAAACCTAATTGATGAGACACAGACATTTGGGAATTGATTAGCCCTGATTGACCCATATGGTGGGCCTGCAATGTCCCTAGACTCCACCATGAGTGGCATCTCTGTGGTGACAACATGGAGGCCACATGACGGACACCTAATGGATACCCAGGAATGTGGCCTTTGAAGGCTAATGTGTGTTATTGTATCATTTGATTCCACCCTATGTTGGGTCCTTATTTTTCAAGTAAATTTCAAAACAACATTTTTAAATATAAAGAATAAAGTGGTTTAATATAATAATACAACAACAGCAACAAATAACAATAATAATAGCAATAATTTGTCTTTTAGATTGTAAGCCACAGGCAGGGACCGCGTCTGTTTCTATGTTCTGTACAGCACCAGGTCACACGACTGGCACTATATAAATAATAATAATAATAATAATAATAATAATAAAAACAATATAAAACAATTTAAAAACAATTATTTAAGTTTTAAAATGGGGCAGGCAAAAATGGTGGTCAAAATACATTGAGGGGACACCACCAGTGGTTCCTAAAAACACCTAGAAAACAAAAAAATGGTCAGGTTATTTTTAAAGGTATGGAGGGAGGAACCGGGATGAACATCTGGAGGGAGCAACTTCCACACTGAGGAGTCCACCACAGCAAAGGCCCGATAGCCTGCCAACTTCAGATGTGATGGTGGAACCCCAAACAGCGGATGGTTCCGGAACGCAGATACCCATCAGTGTTAGGTTCCAGGAGCAGGTCTTGAATATAGCCAGGGCCTAAATCAGCATTCAGGGCCCTAAAAACCAGCAGCGCAATCTTAAACTTAGTCCATCTCTCCACAGGTAGCCAATGCAGAGAACGCAGGGCAGGCGTAATATGATTGCAGCTGCCTAAACCAGTAAGCAGCTGAGCTGCTGCGTTCTAAACAAGCTGCAAGTGATGGATAAGCAGTGCCAGCAGCCCATAGAAGAGGGAATTGCAAAAGTCCAGTCTTGTAGTCACCAGGGCATGGGTAACTTTGGCAAGGTCAGCCTGAGTATGTAACTTACGCAAATTGCGTCACTAAAAAAGCATTAAGGTTTAAACTTCAATTTCTTTATTTTACAGCAGTTATAAAACGAAAGTGAGCATAGAGAAGAGGGTAAAAAAAATTGTTTCTGACATTTAGAAACTGGAAGATATGTGTCTCCATCTAAATGTTAAAATATATATGTAGATCAAGGGCCAGAGTCTACATAACACATACCCTGCTATGGTCTTTGCATGCTGCTAGTGTGGCATAAAGAGGATGCAACATGACCAGACTTTGCAACAGTTCCTGGACTCATGAAAATTCAAGGTAAAAGGAACTGAATGCATAAGTCATTGTGTTCAGTAGAAGAAGGTGTCTGCTGAAGGTGGCAAAGTGTTGATTTCTATTCTATCATCATTCTTTGAGATTGTCACTCTTGTGCCCTTTTTACATGAGACGGGCACACTCATTCCCACACAGATCCACTGCATGGACATGAGTTGGCGCTGCCTGTGAGACTGCCACAGAGGGTTGGTGGGGGGTGCGTGTGCGCTTCCGCAGTACACCCATCTCCACTCATGGAGCAATTGGCCGGAACTGCGATCACTTCGTGCAAGAAGGTGGGTGGAGATGGGTGTGCACCCGTGTACTGCTGCCCGCCCACCGTCCCCGTACTGGTGTGCACACCCATACCCCTCTCCACACCATGACCCAGAAAAAGGAGTTGCCAATTCAGCCCTACCCACAGAACAACTGAAAACACAATAAGAAATCAGTATCTAGTAGGGATGGGAATTCCGGTTCTCCCGAGATCCGATATTGCCGGTATTTGGGTGTATCGGCTTAATCCAATATTTACCTGTACTGGCATATCAGATTTTTAACATTGGCCACGGTACCGGATTTTTTTACATTGCGGCCATTGAAGTCAATAGCCGCAATGTTAAAAATCCGGTACCGTGGCCAGTGTTAAAAATCCGGTATGCTGATACCGGTAAATCTGGTAACAGGGAGATCCGATACTGGTAAATTGGTATCCGGTATTCTCCCCTGTGTCCCATCCCTAGTATCTAGTCAATGCCACCACCTTGCTACTGGGTATTAGTCAGCCAGGTTATGAGGAATGGGGCCTTTGGGATGTCACTGTAGTTCCTGTCTCCATGATTAATCATGGATGTGCCTAGGTTTGTACTTGTCAGTTTCACTGGCAAGATACAGATTTTCTTGTCTTTGTCCATTTTATTCCCTAACAGATGTTTACTGGGTGTTGTCAATTCCACTCCCCAGCAGTGGGGTTTGGGTGTTTGTCAGTTTCACTCCCAAACTGCAACTTGCTGGGCTTGAGAGTTGGGGCTTGCTAACACTTGTCAATTTCATTCCTGAGCTGGTATTCACTGGGCTTTGTCAATTTTACTCTTGAGTAAAATCTATCTTAGGTCTGGACTGTATGGTGAGAAATCAGACTGTAAACATGTGAATAATATGGCACTGTGAATAAATTAACACTTTAGCACTAATTCCCAGAATGGTCCTGGCTACTTGGGGTTCACATCCTGAAGGGAACTACTGAGGGCCAAGGGGGAACCTGCCACACCTCTAATTTGACAGTAACCATAACATCTTTTAGAGCAAAAGGAATTATAGTTTTTAGTTGCCATTTTAGTTGCCATTTAGTTTTGTTTTTCTGGTAACATAGACACAGATGTGGAATAAGGAACCTGTATGGTCAAGTGGTGCTGTTTAAGAGAAAGGCCCCTTTTAAACAAGACGCACCCACTCATGTCCACTCAGTGGACATGGGTGGGTGCGTCTCATGTTGAAATGGTGGCGGGTGGGTGGGTGGGCAGGCGTGTGTGTGTGTATGTGTGTGTGAACTCTCGTGAAACACGCACCTTCACCCACCTCCACCTATCACCCTCACATGGAGTAACCAGTGAAAATGTAGGTTACTCTGTGTGGGGGCATGGGTGGGGGATGGGTGTGTGCCCATCTGCCCCTGCCTTCCTCCTACAGTCCCTGCAGCAGTACAGCCATGGACCATCCCCCCCGGGCAGCAGCCCGTTTTTAAAAAGGCCATAATGAGAACCAAATCACTTAGCACCCTGATACATAGGGTATTTTCAGACGTTACGAGATCACGGTGAACCACGGTGAATACCCACATGGTGATCGTGGTCCCGAACATCTGTTGGGGGGAACGGAAGTTCCCCCCAGATGTTCACCCCCATGAATCACCGGGGGGGGGGGGATCACATTCAACACACAAATGGAGGTCCTGGCCAGACCATCTCCCTTTGCGAGTTGAATGTGATTCCCCCCACTATCAAGGGGACCATCTCGTCTGTTCCCTGACCACGGCCCGGAATCAGCGGTGAGATTCTGGGCCATGGTCAATGCCCTGGGGGGGGGGCGTCAGGCACTGCGGCCTCATTGTCTGCAGCACCTGCCTGTCTCCTGGAGGCCGGCCGGCCGGGGGAGTGGGGGCGGCGGGGCTTTGCAGCCCCACGTTGAGCTGCACGGTCCCTCCCCCTCCCCCGATTCCCCGCCGCGATCAGCCGGCATGTCTGTTTGATGGCCGTTTTGATTCCGGTGGGGGATCAATGGGTGATTCCGTGACGGGGCCAATACCGGCCCCGTCACGTCTGAAAATACCCATTAATTCCTGGGATGTAGCAGCCAAATTGTGGGTGTCAGCTGACCTCTATGTTCTTCCTGGCAAATACAGAGCTTTAATGATGCCAGGACCAGGATTTGTGCTAAGGCAGCTTTCTGGGCCCTGATGAAACTGTCAAAACTGCTGAGAAGCAGTACATTCAATCTGTATTAATCTTTTCAATGCTTGTAAAAAGTACATTCCGTGTGTATTAATCTTTTAAATACTTGTAAAAAGTGGTGAACTACCTGTACCCCAAATAAAGTTTCCTTTCTGTGAATGCATTTTGGAGGTCTACTCTTTTTAAAAATAACAATTTAAAAATCTTACATGCATTTTGAAGTGAGCCACAAAAAAAGTCTAACCACAACAATTTATGTAGTTATACAAATTATAAAATATGTTTTTGGCATTGTAATACCATATATGAATCTAAATAGCAACCCATTTGTGTTATTAGTAGCCAGTGGAAAGGGCTACTAATGCGTAATGACACAATAATAATAACTTTAACAGATAGAAGCATTTTGTTATTTTTACAGTTATCAGGCATAAATGTGATGCTGCTCTAAGTTACCAACTGGAAATGTGATTTAATTGGCTCCTTTATTATCACAGTTATATCTTCTGGTATACACTTCAGCAGTGCTCTGGTCTCATTCATTTTTTTAAAAAGTTCTCTAAATGTCTGAGATTTTTCTGAAGGTTTCAGAGAGTAGTTTAATGAACTTTTATGATAGTATCAGTTATCAGCAGAATAAAACTCTTCTCCAGCCAATTTAAATTACAGTTTGCATTAGAATGGTTTCTGATTCTAATTTTAGTGTTTAGGTTTTTCACTTATGTAGAAGGTCATTATTGTAAATGTTATACCCATAGCATAAACCACTCAAAATATGGTATTTTTAGTACATACTTTCTAAAATTCAGTAAAGAGAAATCCTGTTTGTAAGGGAGATTTTTTTCTAACTATCCAAGCATAAGAACATAAGAACATATAAAGTGCCATACTGGGTCAGACCAATGGTCCATCAAGCCCAGCATCCTGTCTCCGACAGTAGCTAATCAGGGTGGCTTGGGAGAAGCACCCAACAGGTGACAATGGGGAATCCATTCCCTGTTATTTCCCCCCAGCTCCCATCATGTCCCCTGATCCTGTCTGGCTAATAGCTGCTAATGAACCTATCTTCCAGAAACTTGTCCAAACCTTGTTTAAACTCAGCTATAGTATTGGCCCTTAACACAGCCTCTGGCAGTAGATTTCACAACCCAATTATATGTTGAATGAAAAAATAATTTCTTTTATTTGTTTTAAACTTGCCACCCATGAGTTTCATGAAGTGTCCCCTAGTTCTAGTACTAGCTGAGAGGGTAAATAACTGCTCCTTGTTTATTAGTTTCACCCCACTCATGATTTTATAGACCTCTATCATGTCTCCTCTCAGTCGTCTCTTCTCCAAACGAAGAGCCCCAGTCTACCAAGCCTCTCCTCATATGGAAGCCCTTCCATGCCCTTGGTCATTTTTGTTGCCCTTCTCTGTACCTTTTCTAGTTCAGCTATGTCTTTTTTGAGATGGGGCGACCAGAACTGCACACACTATTTCAGGTGCAGTTGCACCATTGATTTGTATAGAGGCATTATGACATCCTCAGTTTTATTCTATATCTTTCTAATAATTCCTAACATTCTGTTTGCTTTTTTGACTGCTGCTGCACACTGTGCTGTGGATTTCATTGTATTGTCCACAATCACTCCCAGATCCTTTTCCTGAGTGGTAACTCCTAGCTTAGTACCCAGCATTGTGTACGCATAGTTTGGATTATTTTCCCCTATGTGCATCACTTTGCACTTGTCCACATTAAATCTCAGTTGCCATTTAGATGCCCAGGCATCCAGTGTCGTAAGATCCTGTTGCAGTTCCTGACAGTCTGCTCATGTCTTAACTACCTTGAATAACTTGGTGTCGTCTGCAAATTTGATCACCTCACTCTTAACACCCTTTTCCAAACAGCACCAGTCCCAAAACAGATCCCTGGGGCACACCACTTATTACATCTCTCCATTGTGAAAACTGACCATTTAGTCCTACCCTTTGCTTTCTATCTTTTAACCAGTTTCTGATCCATAGTAAGACACTACCTCCTATCCCATGACTTTTTAATTTT
>QEPC01009978.1:741916-759427 GCA_003113815.1 Sphenodon punctatus | reverse complement strand
TTACAACAAAAAGCCAGGCTGGGCAGGGTGGGTGGGGGGTGTCCCCCCTTCCACCCGCGCAGCCTGGACTCGGGGAGGGTTTTTTATTTTTGTTAAACAGTTTTGCTGGGGCTTTAATTTTTTTTACATTGCAGCCATTTTTAAATGGCTGCAATGTAAAAAACCGGTACACTGAAATCCGGTACCGGGGGCCGGGTTACCGGGCCGAATCCGATAATGCCGGTACGCCCGATACCGGCATTATCGGATACCGGTAGATCCGGAATTCCCATCCCTAATATCTACTGTGTCTCCCTTGTCCACATGCTTATTTACACCCTCAAAGAATTAATACAGTTCAAAATTATAAACACCTTAGTTATAACAAAACTCCTGATAGTCCCATTTTATTTTATTACATATTTCTTCTGTATCCAACCCATCGAGAGAAAAATAATATTTTAATGAAATTGAATGTCTTGTATTTGAAGTCTTTTATTTCAAATTTGCCCAGAAAGCATTAAAAATAATATTTAAAAGATACATAGCCCTATAATTGTAATTTTAACATAATTCCAAATTTTGGTATTCTCTTCTGTTGCAAGTTAACTACACAGGTCCACCCATTCCCCACCCACCCTAGTGTCCATCTGAAGTTGGTGTGTGTGGGGTGTGTGTGTGTGCACGCTCCCATGTCCCATGCAACACCCACCGATGACCACTCACAGAGCTCAGGCAAAAAAGCCAGGGTGCTCTGTGCGAGGGCAGGCAGAATGGTGCATGGGGACAGTCACCCAAGCATCCCCAGTCCACATGAACGGCAGCAGTCAGCCATGTCAGCTGAGTGGTAAGTGGTCTGCTGTTCAGAGGCATTTTTGGTGGGGGAAACAGTCTTTGCAAGGCACAGCGAACCAGCCGGGAGTGTTGGGGTGCGCGCATTCCCCAGGCTCGGCTGGGACATGTTGATGTCAGAGGCCAGCCCGGTGCACTACCCCCTCTGCCATGGTCCATGGAAGGGGGAGCGCATGGAGGCTGCCAGGGTACCCACCCAGGGAACTGCCCATTTGAACCTCTTCCAACTCACTTCATGTGCATGGGTGTTCTGCAGCCAGCCCACTCAGCAAAAACAAACCTGCTCCCCTCCTCCACCATGCTTGTTTAAAAACAGTCGGTATTAACTACCTTATATAACTTTGTCATCTACAGATTTTATCACCTCACTTTTTACACCCTTTTCCAGATCATTAATAAATATATTAAACAACACTGGTCCCAGTATGGATCTCTGGGGGTCTCCACTATTTACTTCTCTCCATTGTGAAAACTGACTATTTAGTCCTACTCTTTTCTTCCTGTCCTTTAACCAGTTACCAGTCCATGACAAGAAACTGCCTCCTATCCCATGTCTATTTAATTTCCTCAAGAGTCTCTCGTGAAGGACCTTATCGTACACCTTCTGAAAATCCAGATACAGTGAGAAGGCAGTGCGTGCTGGAGAACTGGATCACCTAGGCAAGGCACATTAGAGTGGAGCATGAGGATTGGGCAGGGAGGACAGGCCTGGGAGAGGGTGGTCAGGGCTCTCCTACCTTAAATGCTGTCTTGCAGTGCCGCTCTGCCTCCTCCAATATTCCGTCTCTGTTTCCTCCCTTACACTTTGCACTACAATGCTCTCAAACTGAAGAAAGCTGTGTACCTACAAATAGAGCCTGTCACACATGCACACATGCATATGCTCATCCACGCATCCGCAGGCAGAAAGACAGGGGTGAAGATGCATAAAGGAGCAAAGACAGCAACAGGTTGGCTTGGGATCGACTCAGCAATGTCACGCGATCATCCAGTCAACAGTGGTCGACATTCTGAGCACCTTTGAGATACACTATATCAGCTGTCTTGCCTTTATCCACATGCTTATTTACATATTCAAAAATCCCAATAATTTAGTGAGGCATGACTTCCCTTTGCTAAATCTATGTTGACTCTTCCCCATTATCCTGTGTTTATTAATATGCCCAATAATTCTGCTTTTCACAACCTTTTCCACCAGTTTTTCAAGTACCATTGAAAATCCCAGTACTTACTGGTTGGTTTGTAGTTTCTAGGATCATCTCTGGAGCCCTTTTAAAAAATTGGCATTGTATTCGCTACCCTTCAATTCTCAGTTGCAGTGGCATATTTTAACAATAGTTAACAAATTGCCAATAGCAGGTCTGCAATTTCATACGTGAATTCCTTCAGAACTCTGAGGTGAATACCATTTGATCCTGGTGATTTGTTACAATTTGCTTGTCAGTTTGCTCTAAAATCTCTTCCATAGTCACGTTAATTTGTGACAGTTCATCACCTACAAAAATCACTGACAAAAAATAGCTCTGGTGTGGATATCTCCCCAACGTCCTCTGGCCAAACAAAAAGTTCTTGTAGCTCTTTTGAAAGATGGTCAGGCTTAAGAGAGGACGTTCCATAACTGTGGGGCAGCCACTGAGAATGCCTCTCTATGTGCCCTTGTTGAAAAATGTTCATAGGCAGTTGGTACCCACAAGAGGTCACTCCCGACCAACCTCAGAGGCCACAATGGAACATAAGGGAAGTTGGGGTCTTTCAGATACTTGTGACCCAAGCTATTGAGAGCTTTTTAGGTCAAAACCGGGATTGCTTGACCTAAATCCTGTCAGGTCAGGATTGTACCTGGAAATGTATAGGCAGCCAGTGCAGACTCTGGAGCATTGGTGTAATGTGCTCTTGGTGACCCACCCTGACAGAAGATAGATCACCGTATTCTGCAACAACTGCAGCTTCTGAACAGTTATCAAATGCAGCCTTATGAAGAGCACATTGCAATAGTCTAGCCTTGAGGTTACGAAGATATAGGCGATGATGATAAAAAAGGTCACAGCCTTCCCACCAGGTGAAGTTGATAGAAAGTGCTCCTGGCTACTACTGCAACCTGGCAAAGCAAAGGATTCAAGTGCACCCCAAGTATGTGGACCTAAGTGACCAAAGATGGATGGATCCCAGCATAACTGGGGTCCCTACATCCCCCAGGTCACAAGGCCAGGCAGCCATCAGCACCTCAGTATTTTCTGGATTCAGCTTCAATCACCTCACCAGCATCCATTTCCCAATCACACGCAGGCACTGGGTAAGCACTGAGAGTGGGGGTCAGGTGAAAAAGAGAAAAAGACTTCAGTGTCATCAGCATACTGATGGCACTTCACTCCTAATCTCCATATAACCTCACCCAAGGGCCTCAGATACACATCGAGTAGTAGTGAGGATAAGATGGAGCCCCACAGGACCCCACAGTGAGCTCCCAAAAGAATGATGAGCCACCTCCCATCACCACCCTCTGGGTTCTCCCAGCCAGGAATGAGTGGAATCACTAGGGCTTAAACTCAATTTTTGGTTTCTCTTGTTTTTTCAGAAGAATGACAATTCTCATCTCATTCTCGCAAATGAGAACGAGGGGAGAATCAGCTGGATTCTTGCCAAGCAACATAAGAAATCTTGAGAAAAAAACCACCCGGTGTTGATAGGGGGGTGGGGAGAGGGAAGGAGGGAGGAAACCATGCTTCCCTGCGCAGCTTTCTTACCTTGTTCGGGGTTGGCTGCTGACTCCTGCTAACTAATAGAATGCTAAGATATCAGCTGAGATTTTCCCCTCCATCCTGCTTCTTCTCCTTCCATTCCTGAAAATTTGTGGTCAGGAAGCTTTTCCCACCGAGACAGCTGCCAGTCCCAAACAAACTAAGAAAGCTAGGCAGGGAACAGCATAGCTTCCTCTTCTCTCTAGTTTCTCTGGACTGAGAAACCAACCTGGAGGGAAAGTAAGCAATCTGGTGAGAAACTGAATAAGGGTCAAGATGTGTGCAAGATCTGAACCCAGATTCTCAATTCTCACAAGGTTTTCACGAGAATTAAATCTATTCTCGTTTCATCCCTAGGGACCATTCAAGAGCAGTAGTTGCAAACCCCTGCCAGGTTCCACATCGTGTCAACTGATCAACTGTATCAAAGGTCACCAAAAGATCTAACAAAATCAACAAGGTGCAGTTACCTCAGTCAATTTCCAAGTGGAGATCATCAAACAAAGACCACAAATGTAGTCTCAGTGCCATTCCCAGGACGAAATCCTGACTGACATGGGCCCAGGAATAGGGAAGATTAGAGATGGGATGATAGCTGGCAGGTACGTCAACATCAAGAGATGGTTTCTTGAGCAGGGGTCAGATGACCACCAGTTTTAAGGCTTTCAGGCACCCTTCCCTCCCAAAGGGAGGCATTGACAACCCCAGCCAGGACAGGCATAGTTCTAATTCACAACTGGTTGCCCACACCACACCAAGCACTCCCTCTGCATGTGTGGGCGAGAGTAACTGAAGTTGATCTAAGAAAACCAGATAGGACCAAGTTTTCCAAACCATAAACTCTGACTCTAAACCCAAACTAGCAGTCCATAAGTCATGCCAAATATGAGCAACTTTGTTTTCAAAGTGGATGGCAAACTTGTCAAAGTAGAATGACTCTAACTCCAGGTGGAGACAGCCAGGATTTAATAGACTATTCGCCACCCGGAAAAGCTCCACCGGACAACACTTTGCAGATGCTATGGCGGCGGCAATAAAACTTTTTTTGCCACTGCAACTGTATAATTATTCTAAATTTTATTTGTGGATGCTATGCTGACTCAGGCCATCAACACAGTGGCACCCAGGCCTCTACTTCCTCCACTGTAGCATTACAAGTCTCCATGGTGTATGGAGAACCTGAGGCTGCTAAAGAGGGAGGGCAGGTGGCTACAGTGCAGGTGGCATACAAATACAATGAAATAAATAAATAAATAAATAAATCCCCTAGGAGAGTTCTGGAATCTTCTTGGAGCCATTAGTCTCCAGGGGCAGACAATCCTAACTGGTCCACCACCCTGATGAGGGCTGAAGAGGACATGGTTCTGAGTCTTCAGAAGGTAATGGTACAACCATGAAAGTGGTGCTGAAACAATGCCCCCAATAATCAGAGCTCCCATTTCCAGGGCAGTGCAGATCATTAGATCCAACTTGTGTCCAGCATCATGTTGTCAGGCTGGATATTATCTAGGATAGATCTATGGTTGTCATGGTGGCCATGAAATCCTGATCTGTCTCTGAAAGATTGGCCTCCGTGTGTATGTTGAAATCACCAAAGACAATAAGTCTGAGTGCTCTCAACACCACCTCTGAGACCAGCTTGGCTAGAGTAGTCAGGGAGTCCTCTGTGCAGTGACATTTGATTTCTTGATTTACAAACATTCTACTTACTGAGATCCCATTTAATGCTTTGCTGTTCACCACTTTGCTGTCCATTTCAAATCCCAAGAGGTAATACCGATGCAATACTACATTTCTTGCACTTCATTTCCCCTTGTACTTCCTTCTCACTCTCACTTCTCACTCTCAGATGCACTGGGGGGGGGGGGGGGGGGTGGATCGGTGCAGTGATTGGCTTAGAAATCTGGAAACAACAAACCCAGAAGTAAAATGGTACCCTTGACAATGCAGTAAGTGCCGTGGCAAATTAACAGGACACGGTAAATGATAAGTGGAAAATTGGTAAATCGGGATGGTATCTTGCAGTATTATGAGAACTGAGAAATTGCATAGGTATCGGGAAACAGTCAGGAAATCAATCTCACTTCCTGTTATGGTGAAATTTCTCCCAAACAGCAATTTAACTGTTCATTTCAGCCCTAGAAGCCTGCTCTACTATTTTGTTCTAAATTGTGTAATACTTTTACTTAGTAAAAGTACTACTGTTTCAAGGATGAGTAATTGTCAGAGAATGAAGCCCTGGCTTATAAGGGGCTGATAACTTATGGATGATTTGTGAAAGAAGAGAGACTACACAATCTCCTACAGAATATTATCATCATGCAAGAATATAAAATACTATCGAAGTGCAGAATAGTATTATAATCTTACTTAAATGAAAAATTATGCATAAGAACTTGATCCAACTCCCATCATTATAACGGAAAGACTCCTTTTGACTTTCAGTAGGCCCTCAAAGATAGAAACATTTTATCAGTCACTTATGATAGAACTTTGTATATGCACTAGAGTACTACTTTATATATGTACTACTTTTTATATGTATATGTGTTAAAAAGTATAATATAAAAAGTAGTACATACACATGTTTTTAGAGAGTGTAATATAAAAAGTAGTGCATAAATGTGTTATATGTCTGTACTACCGTTTATAAGTACACGTGTTAAAAACACATGCTGTGTTCAAGAAAATCTTTTTGGGTCAGTAATCAATAATCTTTTACAAAAGAGAGAATGTGGTTGCCAGGTTGGTCCCAAATGTAAAAGATAAAGACAAAGTAGTTCAAATGATATATTTTATTCTGTTGGTGAAAATATGCAAGCTTTTAGGGACTCAGGACCCTTCTGCAAGCATGTAGCTGTTGCTTGGGAGGTTGTGTGGGCAGCTCTTCTAATATACAACATCAGAAGTGCAGAGAGGCTTGCCTTATTTCCTTTACTCTTAACAACCCAAAACATCACCTTCTCACTGACCAGGGGCATTGCTAGCTCCTAAAAATATCAGGAGCTTGGGCCCAAGCAACTTAAACTACTCCTGCCGGTCGAAGGGGCGCTGCTTGACTCGACTGGCCTGGGGGCGCTGCCCGGCTCGCATGCACGTGAATTAATTTTAAAGGTGCTTTTGTCTTTCCTCAAAATGGATGTTGTCTGTGCTCGTTGCACCCTCAATGATGGTTTACAGCTGTGTGTTTCCCACAATTCCAACTCCAAGCATTCCACTAGCAGAAAACAAGTAATAAAGCTTGCATGCAGAGCACTAAATTCCAAATGGCCATGCCACAATAAAACATATGACACAATGCAGCCTATTAAAGCACATTATGCTATGCAAAGAGACATTTTTCTAGATATATAACCAGTTCATTTGTGCCCCAATAATCAATTCATGCAGCCCCACCCCATAACCATTGTGTCCCCCCAACCCCATCATTAGTTCATGCTACCCCCCCCACCTACTCCAACCCCTGCCCCCCCAACTGTGCAGAGTGGCAGCGGGTCCCACCCACCTGCCCAGCAAGGAGAGTGATAAGCACATGGCAACAAATATAAATAAGATTTGTCAGTTTAGGGGAAAATGTTGTTACTTTTTTTACAATAAGTAAATTTAAAACTAGTGATTTATTTATTATTTATTTATTTATTATTAAAATTTATATGCCGCCCCCTCCTGCTAAAAGCATCTCAGGGCGGCTAACAACATTTAAAAACATATAACTAAAAATACAATTAAAACAACCTAAAATCCCCAGATTAAAATAACCCATACGTAAACCCTCCCTAACCCAACTCAGCCCCCTGCCCGTTACCCGTCTCCCCCACCCCTTCCCACTCCCTTCCCCCAAAGCCTGGACAAACAGCCAGGTGTTACAGGCCCAGCAAAAGGCCAGCAGACTCGGGACCAGTTGAGCTTCCTCTGGGAAGGAGTTCCACAGCTGCTGTGCGACTACCAAGAACACCCTCTCCATTGTGGCCCCCTGGCTAACCTGGGGAACCTCCAAGAAGGCATCCCCAGTGGACCGCAAAGATCACCCCAGGACCCGAGGAGTGACGTGGTCTCTTAGATAGGAGAGGCCCAAGCTGTATAGGACTTTAAAGGTTAAAACCAGCACCTTGAATCGGGCTCAGAACACTATAGGCAACCAGTGCAGAGCTCGGAGCACTGGTGTTATGTGCTCCCTACGGCCCGTCCCTGTCAGAAGATGGACCACCGCATTCTGCACCAGTTGCAGCTTCCGAACCATCATCAGGGGCAGCCCCACGTAGAGCACATTGCAGTAATCCAGCTTGGAGGTGATGAACGCATGTATGAGCGTGGCTAGTTGGAGTCCCAAATATATGGCCGGAGCCTCCGCACAAGATGTAGCTGGTAAAAGGCTCCCTTCACCACCGCATTTACCTGGCAATCCAGCTGAAGGCTGGGGTCCAACAGGACTCCCAAACTCTGGACCTGGGTAGCTACTGGGGGGCGGACCCCCTCAATGAGGGGAGCCATCACCCCCACCGCCCAACCCACCAACATCACTTCTGTCTTATCCGGATTCAGCCTCAGTCTGCTCAGCCGCATCCAGTCAGCCACTGCCTCCAGGCATTACGAAAGCACCGAGACTGCAGGGCCTGGGTCAGTTGAAAAAGAGAGGTAGAGCTGGGTTTCATCTGCATATTGGTGTCAATGCACACCAAACCATCTCACAACCTCCCCCAGGGGTTTCATGTAGATGTTAAACAATAATAGAGACAAAATAGAACCTTGCAGTATGCCACAAGCGAGGTCCCGGGGGCTAGATGTTTCAGCCCCCAACACCACCCGTTGTCTCCATCCTGAGAGGATTGAGCAGAACCATCCAAGGTTCATCCCATCCACCCCACCCCCAGAGACCACAATCGTCTCAGCAATAACCCATGGTCCACTGTATAAAAAGCAGCCAAGAGATCAAACAGGTCGAGTAGTGTTGAATGCCCTGAGTCCATCTCTCGGCAGAGGTCATTCACCAAGGCCATTAACGCAGTCTCGGTGCCATACCCTGGGTGAAACCCTGATTGAAAAGGGTCTAGAAGACTGATGCCATCCAGGTGACCCCAGAGCTGCTGGGCCACAACCCGTTCAATAACCTTCCCTAAAAAGGGAAGGTTAGAGAAAGGCTGGTAACTGGCCGGTGCACCAACATCCAAAGATGGTTTCTTTAACAGGGGCCACACCACCACTTCCTTGAGGGAGTCTGGCACCCTGCCCTCTGAAGTGAGGCATTGATCATCCCCGCCAGCACCAGCCTCAAGGTCTCTCTGGAGGCTTTCATCAACCAGGACGGGGATGGAACTAATTTGCAAAAGGTGGCCCTAACAGACCCCAAGACACCCACGGCATCAGCCGGCATCACTTCCTGAAACTGATTCCACAAAGATGGACCAGACGGGTCATCCATAACCCCAAGCTCTCCTTCCTCTGCATCAATCCTGGCTCCGAAATTGTGCTGAATCCGAGCGATCTTTTCTGCAAAGTAGGTGACAAACTCCTCACAGCGGGTCTGGGATATCTCCCCCTCCAGGTAGAGGGAGGCCAGACTGACCAGCCCTCTCACCACCTGGAAGAGCTCCACCAGGTGCAACTTTGCAGCAGCTATGAGGGAGGCAAAGAATTTCTTCTTTGCCGCCCTCACAGCCACAGCATAGGACCGCAAATGGGCTGGATGCTGTAGCCGATTGGATTGAGTGCGAGAATGATGCCAGCATCACTCTAACCACCCTCCCTCCTGCTTCATACACCACAGCTCCTCAGTAAACCAAGAAGCCCTACAATGATGAAGCGGTGGCAGCGGACGCCTCGGAGCCACCCGGTCGATGGCCCCCTCCAGCAAGATGTTCCATGCTTGGATGAGATCATCAGCTGAGTGGCCATCAAGGTCCAAGGACACCTCCCCCAGTGCGTCTTGGAATCATTGCAGTTCCACCAGCTTCCGGGGGCAGACCATTCTAATAGATCCCACTGCTTTACGGGGGCGATTGTGCGCTAAGAGTCTGGCCCGCAGGAGGTAATGATCCGACCATGACAAGGGCATAGAACTAGCCTCCCCAACTACTGGATCACCCGCCTCAAGGCCAGAGCAGAATACCTGGTCGAACCTATGCCCCCCGTATGCGTCGGGCCGTTGACCATTTGGGACATGCCCATGGTTACCATGGCGGCCATGAACTCACCCTCCACCCCTGCAAGGCCAGTGCTGGTGTTGATGTTGAGATCCCCCAGGACCAAGGCCCTCAGGGAGCGTAACACCATTTCCAACACCAGTTCCACTAGAGCAGCAAGGGATGCCGTTGGCCAGGAAGGAGCCTGGTACACCAGCAACACCCCAATTTTGTCCCTCACCAAATCAGACACCACGTGGAGAGCCTCAATTCCTGGAATAGACTGCACTGGATACCTCCTAGCAGTCCAGGACTCCTTAAAAACCATAGCTACACCACCCCCCTCGCCCCCCCGCCCTCAAGTCAAGGCTGGTGCTGCATGGAGTATCCTGCTGGAACGAGGTCCGCCAAAATTGGGCCCGCCTCCCCATCCAGCCAGGTCTCCGTGAAGCATGCAAGGTCTGCGGCCTGATCCAGGATTAAGCACCAAGCACCTTGGTCCCCAGGCCACCCATACCCTTTGCCCCCCATGACCATACCTCCCCAGCCCCAGAACGATTCCCACAGCTGCCTCACCCCCCCCTCCACTCTAGCCCAACCCCAACCATTGGCTGCCCTGCCCAGGCCCCAGGGGAACCCCTCCCCCCATCTCCAATAAAAACTGCCCTCCAATCCCCACCACCTGTTGCCACCAAGTGGTCCCCTCCAATCTTTGGTCCCCCCTCACACCAGGGTGCCCCACCTCCCACCTCCCTAACCCAATTCCCCCTCTCCCCTACTTGGGTTGAGGTCCCAATCCCAAAGGCCATCCCCCCAACCACCCCACTGTTCCCCTTAATCTAATGGACTTGGGTTCAGTCCCTAAACCAGGTAAAAAACTGAAATTACAATAAAAATAATGAAAAAGCTGCTCTTTCAAGGACTTCGTTCCAGGCTGCATGTCCAAGTTGCCACCAGCTTCTGCAACACATTCGAAGGGCTTCTGGAGGGGGGGAGGTCACTGAACAGCCACCAAACAGTCTGCACCCTTTGGTCACAGCCCTTCGGGCGGACACCCAAGGACAGCCGCCCCTGGGAACTAGGGCTCCTTTTGCAGGCAGCAGCGACTTTTTACCGTGAGGAGGAGAGGAGGAGAGGAAGGCTCCAATCAGGGAGACAGGTGGTGTCAATGATGTTCTCCCCAGACTCCACACCAACTCCAGCCCCATGGGATTTAATCATTAATATTTTATTATGAACGATTAAGAAATAGTTGAAAGACTGACATTCTTACATAGATGTCTAAACTTGACACGGGTAGGCTACCTGTACATTAGGTACATTTTTTATCTCAAGACTGATAAACACAGTGAGCATAAATATACATGGTCTTTACAAAAAGAAACATGTAGTTCTCAGCTACATACATACATGGTTCATTTACAGAAATTGTCATTTACATACATGGTATGCATGAGTATTCCATGTATCCCTATAGTTTGCTGTCTTTTCATGTATCAGTCTCTGAAAAAATATTGACCTGTGGAGGTCAATATGCAGATCAGTTGATCTCTCATCACTGTGCCAACCTGCCAGACAATGACTGATCAAATAATCTCATTTGTGTAATGAGGTTACAGTGCTCCGCTACATACATACATACATGGTTCATTTGGATAAATGTCCTTGCTCTTCTGTGGAGTACAAGTGCAGACAGACTTGGCCCTTGATAACCTCATTACATGAATGAAAGTATTTAGTCAGCCGTTGTCTGGCAGGTTTGGTACAGTGTTAAAGGATCAATTGATTTTCATATTGACCTCCACACTGATCAGGAGGCAGCTAGGCTAACCAAGGGGAGAGTAATTTACAAACCATTAATATATATATATATTTGTTCCACTTTACATGGTTATTACAACAGCACTGTCATGCATCTTTGCAAAGTGGTTAATCACAGCATCCTCAGAAATGGAGTCCACCTGCCATATTTCTCCAACTCATAATAAAGGCACCCAGAACCCAGGGATTGCTGACTCCCTGGATATGGAAATCAGATGCAGATTTCCCAGTCTCTTCCCCAGCTTAGTTGAAGACAAAAGATACTAAAAGAAGAGTGACAGCAAGGAGGCAGTACTGGCAGAGAGACTAACTTCAAAGAGACGCAGACATAAGCTTTTGTGAGTAATAACAACCTGCTTCATCAGATTCCATCATCCTCAGATGCTGTTGCATAAATCTGATGAAGTAGGTGTTGCTTATGAAATCTTATACCTCTCTTTTTCTGCTAGTCTCCAAGTTGCCACCCTGCCTCCTCTACCACCAGTTTTAGAGGACTAAGGCTTAAGAACTAAAAAGGAGCTCCGGGTGGGAGCAGAGATAAGCACATGCACACAATAATGGAGCATGGATCCATGGCAAAGATCCATGATCTATTCTGAACTTTCCTTTTTTCCTACCCTGAACACACTCCTTAAGCACCCCCACCCTCCACTGTCTTGGATAACACGAGGCACCCGCGCCCACATCCTTGCACTGCTGGAGGGAAGGTGCTGCCACCATGGGGCCCTCCCTTAGATTTGCTCTGCTGCCTCTGCCTGAGTGACTGTCTGCATCCAGTCACAGTGCTGCTGATTCGAAGCTCCCAGTCAGATCAGCAGCAGCAGCCTGCCTGCCTCCCCTGCTGCCTCTTCCCTCATTGTCGGCGACACGTATGTTGGACTGTAGTGGACAGTCAGGCTGAGCCCTCTTTGCTGTCTTGCCTGGGTCACTAATAATGGACATGAGCAGAAAATACACAAGCTCAGTAGTGGTTAATTTATTTCTTACTATGCTGATTTTGCATTTGTCTTACAAAAAGCAAAACTGTTGGAAACCCGGAGTAAGAGGACATTGCCACACAGCTTACTCTCTCTCTCTCTCTCTCTCTCTCTCTCTCTGCATAATTTACCTACCCTTCCCAGGCCATTCTAAATTTCTGACAATTTGGGCTGCCTGAGATCGGGATGGATGGGGTAGGTACTTGACCATGTGCTGTCCGGAAATTGCTCTCTCCTCTCTGTCCCTGGCTGTGCTCATGTGCCGCTTCTTCAGACAGCAGCTGAGCACTGCTGTAACTTTAAAAAATGTTTAATGGCTCCTCCCATTCTCGCAACACCCAGTTGTGAGAATGTTCAGAGCCATCTTGAAGAACCTTGTTAAGGTAGCAACCTTATGTTCGTCTTTGAGTGGCTCCAACAATTCTCACAACTGGGTGTTGCGAGAATGGGAGGAGCCACTCAAAGAAGAACCTGCTGCTGACTGGCCAAGTCGAAGAAGCCTGTGTGAGGAACGAGAGGGGGGGAGTATTGTACAGTCAGAACACAAATCAGTCTGCTCATCCCTATTCGGTTGTGAGTGCAAGTGACAGAAATCGTACTCCAAAAGATGGTACCATAAAAACCAAACCCTTACTGACAAAATCCTTTCCCCTGAACTTGAAAATGGCAGAAAAAGAGACCTGCTGTGCTGGGTCTTGGAGTATGCAATAAACAGGGAATGCTTATACCCTTTCCCCCACCCACCTACCCACCTACCCATCTTTCTTTCTTTCTTTCTTTCTTTCTTTCTTTCTTTCTTATGAGTCCACATAACCACTTAATGACCATGAGTCAGAACAATCCATATAACCACTTAATGTTACATCAATTTGCTGTTTCATTGTTTTTCCTGAAAAGCCACTTTTTTGAAAAGTATTTCATTGTGTAAAAACAAATGTATGGGTGGCGCAACAGCTCCCTGGCCCAGGGAGGGAAACTGCAGCCTACATGGCCCATGCCAGGTCAGGTCACAGAACGAACGTATTCATGGTCAGAGAGCTGTCCCGCCACTTCACAGCTAAGGTAGTGTGGGGAGAAAAACAAACATGCTGTTGTCAACCCCTGCCCACGTCCTGCTCCCAGCACCACACACCCCACCATGACAGACATCCATGGTGACCAATGATGGGCAGCCATGGTGGCCCTGAACCTGGGGCGTGTATAGTGGCACATCACAGTGTCTGTAATGTGCTAGCCTGCATTCGCCTGCATGGGCAGGTCTTAGCCTGGGCTGTCACCTCGAAGTTTTTCCAATAAAACAGCTTGGGCTCGTCACCTACCCACCCTGGATCAGCAGCAGGCCAACATCTGGTGACACTAGAACAGACATGCCGTTGGCTCCCAAGCCACAATGGGCCTAAGCAGACCACCAACACATCTGGTTTTAACTCTGTGATGTGTAGTGTCCTAATAAAGTGATATTACAGTGGAGTCTGCTTAAGTCAAATTTATCCAGCCATATAAAAAAAGTTCAACTTATCAGAAATTCTACTTAAGCAGTCTTTAAGGAAATGAACCTGGAGATGGAGAAAACTGATGTTCAGATTAAGTTAGCACTAGGTTTCACCCTCTCCAGTACTTTTCCCACCCTCAGAAGCATAGTGTCAGAGCAGGGACCGTGACTCTTTCTTACAATTGTAAAGTACCAGGTACATTGCTGGTGCTATATAAATATTTGTTAATAATAATAATAATAATTTAAAAGTGATTATGGATCCGTAATATAAATCCGTACTTAAATCCAGAAATTGCGGCATCAGAACCACAAATCGATCTGAACTACAATTTAATCTGTAAGACCACCACTAGTGAGTATGTGTTGTGTATATTAGGGCCATGAATGCTTTAGGCCCTTCTTCTGGAGCCTCACACTAATAGGTATCTGTGCTGAGGAAGCACGGGCTGTTTGGGGATTCCACCATCACGTTTTAAGTCCGCGGGGAATCTGGCCTTTGCTGTGGCGGGCCGCTTGGTGTGGAACTCATTCCCCCCAGATGTTGCTCTAAGTTCCTCCCTCCTTACCTTTAAAAAACACCTGAAAACATATTTATTTTCTAGGTGCTCTTAGGATCCTCTTCTGGTCCCTTAATGTATTTATCTTCCCCTTTTCCTTTCCCTATCTTAAAATTTGTAATATTCTTGTAATTACTTTAAATTGTCTTAACATTTTTATATTGTGCTTTTATGTAAAATGTACAGTGCCCTGAGTGCCATGTAGGTAGGAGGCACTATAAATGTAGTAGTAGTAGTAGTAATGTTGGGTGAAAACAGACATGATGCTAACCACCCTTTAACCACCCTTGGTGGTTATTTATGCATGTTGCAGGGCTGTATTGGTGCCCTATGCAGCCCTGAAACATGCATAAATGACCACCAAGNTGGAACTCATTCCCCCCAGATGTTGCTCTAAGTTCCTCCCTCCTTACCTTTAAAAAACACCTGAAAACATATTTATTTTCTAGGTGCTCTTAGGATCCTCTTCTGGTCCCTTAATGTATTTATCTTCCCCTTTTCCTTTCCCTATCTTAAAATTTGTAATATTCTTGTAATTACTTTAAATTGTCTTAACATTTTTATATTGTGCTTTTATGTAAAATGTACAGTGCCCTGAGTGCCATGTAGGTAGGAGGCACTATAAATGTAGTAGTAGTAGTAGTAATGTTGGGTGAAAACAGACATGATGCTAACCACCCTTTAACCACCCTTGGTGGTTATTTATGCATGTTGCAGGGCTGTATTGGTGCCCTATGCAGCCCTGAAACATGCATAAATGACCACCAAGGGTGGTTAACGTGTGGTTAGCGTCATGTCTGTTTTCACCCATTGTTGTGTGATCCAGTTATTACAAAAAAAATATTCCAGAGTAAAATAAGCACATGAACCCCATCCTTGCGGTATTTGACTCATTTATACCTTGCCTGCTAGAAGGTTACTACACTTGCCTTGTATTCAAAGGTGGAGGGGGGTAAGGATTCACATTTTCTGCTATAAAGAAGCAGTAATTGAACTGTTTTTTCCAGGATTCTAGCACCTGTTAATAGGATGGGCTAACCAGAGAATCAGGACACACAGTCCTCTTAGAGGTCAATTTATTTTGGAGGTCAATTTTGGAGTTTATTTTGGATGTCAATTTACATTTACATAAAAGATCAATTTACCATTAAATAAAAACACCGTTCCTTGAACTCCAACCAAGAACACGTGCATGTAGGTATTTGAGAAGAATGGGCAGTGATTGGGCACAGAGGGACAACACAACAACAACACCAGCAGTCAGTCAGCAGAGAGAGCACACACATGCGCAGCAGCGCACCAGCGCTGCATACTCCATTCGTGGAACCGTGATAAAAGCTCATGACTGTCTCTCAAATATTAAATTGGCGGAAGACGGAAAAAGGCCACCGATTGTACGCGACAACAGCGAAGATCGGAAAAAGCAATAAAGCACAGAAATGCCACATCTGCGGATTCTTGTAGCGGCAAATGCAGGTACCGATCAGAATTCCGCAGGGCACAACATCGGATGCCGAGTTTTCGGAATGGAATTGCAGCGTGGTCGAAGCTCCTGCCGCATCAGCCCTAGTTCTCTATACAAGTCATGTTTAAGGAGACTCGAAGAGTTTAATGTTAATATCCCACAGAGATTAATGTAGCAGTTTACAACCTTCAGCACTGTTGATGCAAGATGTCTGCAAACTCAAGGTTCAGTTGCACCTGGCTCATGTTTTCAATTTTTTTTCAATGAAGAGAACTTGCACCTTTAAAAAAAAAAACAAAAACTGAGTAATATCGCATGTCTCGAAGATCTTGGGTCTTGTACCTTGATCTTGCCTTGAATCTTGCAACTTGTTCACACTGAGTGTGCTTAGTTAGCTACCTCTGCCATACCTGCTGCAGGCTTGCTTCTGCTTCTGCTTTGTTATGTGATTGTCCTAACATACATTTAAAGGACTTTGCACAGCTTTAGTTTGTCAATCAAAAAGGGACACTCCCCTCCCAACCTAATATTTGTCTCCAACCTCCAAAGAAGGGCTTGTTTCTTGATCCAGCTCCTAAGCATGCAACATACTTATAGAATAGTGGAACATTACGTACTTCATCATGGCTGGCCTAGTGCAGCCCAGACAATTCCTGAGTCTTGCCGAAAGCTCAGCTTTTCCCGCCTGGTGCGATCAACTTGATGGTAATAATACTGCCACTATATCAGGAAAAATTTTGAAGCCTTTCCTGCTATTTGTCCTGGACTACATCTTTTTTTTTTTACTCTGCTGACAAGGTGTAGGTAAGAAAACTAACTTTCATTATTGTCCCTGGACAAGCCAGCACATTTTGTTGCACATATGCCAGGAATAAAACTAAGCTAGTAACATTTTTTCCCAATTATCATTCCAAAAATATTTTACTATTTTGTAAGAAACGTTTGTCGTTTCACTTCAAAATATCTGCTCTAATTCTTTTACAGTGTGCTTAATAGACAGACAAGGAAAGAAGGGGAACTAAAACCATGGAAATACTATCATTAATATTAACACAGTGAAATATCCAACTTAATTAGGGCATGTAGTTCTCATTTTATACATGTTCAAGCAACAATCAAGTTTCTGCAACAATCAAGTTTCTCTACATTCTTAAAAGGCTTTTCTACAGCAGAGATTCAAAACAGTGCACGACCAGCCCTAATCATGTGGAACATATGCAATCTCACTTGGTCCTGCATCAGCCTGGGCCCTGCTCCTGTGGGAAGAAGCCCTGACCACTTATTTCAATTATGCAAATTAGGCCCCACACCAGGGGCGGCTGGCGGGTTTTGATGCTGGAGGGGCACTGGGGCAGTAAGGTCGGGCCTAGGGGCGGAGCCATGTGGATGGTAAGCCAGTGGCATGGCATAACCCAGCAGCAAGGAGTTCCCAGGGTTAACATCGGATGGAAGAAAACACAGTCTACATGCACATCAAGCTTAAAATAAATAATTTATAAACCCAAAAC